>JAPKLW010000035.1:570067-631640 GCA_026898455.1 Plectranthus barbatus | reverse complement strand
AATGCTGACTCGCCCCTTTATTACCACGTTATTAGGAACGGGTTGCACCAAACTAACATGATCCACATATTTAAGGTTTTAGACATTCATTAATTAATTTGGCTTATGACAATCAGCCACAATTAATTAATCTCTTATTTCCTGAGTAATGCCACTCACCCTTTTTCACTTATGCCTGAATTAAATAATTCAACCTGCAGGGTTTAGCATAATGAACCTTGTGAGCTCCTCAGGGAATGTCACCATCCTGAAACGGATATGCTTACCTAAACGTCCAGACTAAGCAGGCCACACACAAATTGCCAACACCCAAAATACGGGTATAAGAGTACATGTAAGACTCGCCACCATGGTAAATCAAAGTGTGGTCAATCTGCGTGTGCCCCTTATCCTTCAGTTAGGTTTAAGATCATAGGAAGTATGTTAGGGATCTGGCTCATTCATATGTCAATGAGAATGGCACATCCCACTGTTGATCCCATCAATACATAACCATGTACCGACACATCAAGTAGCTAAGATAAGCCCACTTATGAACCGATGTGCCGCAGCTTAGACCGACAGCCTATCCAGGGACCGTCTCAGCTGTGATACTGTTTATATCTCGCTAGGTCAAACGATTCATATGATCATCTGTGATCTCCTACACACCATATGATCATCCCTATAGGCGAGATAATAGGATATTATGGTTCGTTGTATGTTTGTTCTATCAGACAGCGAGTATTGTTGCGGCAACATATATGAAGACCAGTGTACAAAACACTTAATCATATATGCTTTCAGTATATAATCCCAACAAGGCTCGCCCGAGCGGAGCAAAAGGATGAATTTCGGAGTTCAGAGGTGCTGCCCGGCCGAGCAAAGCAGGCTCAGCCAAGCCAAGCCAGACAGAGGACTTGCTCAATCGAGCTCTGCAGGCTTGACCGAGCCATGCTGACAGAGAGCAGGCTCGATCAAGCAAGGTTGGCCCGGGTGAGCCAGATCAGGAATTTTCAACTTCCTGCGATTTCCAGCATGGCTCGGGCGAGCCCCGGGTGGCTCGGGCGATCCGAGGCCTTAGGAGGTCGTCTATAAAAGGGGGATTTTCATATTTTAAATGAACTTTTGGTCAGATTTCAAATAACCGTTCCTAGAATTCTCTCTAGATCCATCCTCATCCACTCCCCATCCACATTCAAGAGGATCTAGGCCAAATTCCTACAAATTTGGTGAAGATCAAGGAATATTGTAAGGTAGATCAACTCTAGACCTATGAATTTTTTAATGGATTCTATTACTTTCTCCATTGTATTGTACGTAATTAAAGGTATAAGGAACTAATTTCTGTTGTGAATGTTTGATTGAATGGATAATGTGTTGAGATGAGATTGATTGTTGATTGTTTAATTTTCTTTGAGAGCTTGGATTGCACTAGAACTTGTTCCTTACCTCTTAGGTGTAGGTAATAGCCAACTTTTGAGGTAGTTGATGTGAACGATGCAGCCAACACGCGGGCGGAATTGTCGTGAATAGTGTAGATTCATATGATTTTAGTTCCAATCCCTGTGCGGTGCTAGGTCATAGGGCTATAATTGACGTTCTATTTGGAGTGGTCTAGGGCTTAATAACGTAGTTGTTTGCAAGTCTTAGCATCATCAACCGTTAGCTCGCCGTGACAAGGGGCAAGCGAGTGTAGGGTCGATTGCTCAATCTCATAGGGATTAAAATTGATTTACATCATGATTTGGTCGAATTTGCACACATTTGATATTCATTCTACATTCACTCTTATCTCATTGCTATACTTGGTACTTTTTCTACCTACCTTGGTGAAATCGATTAATTGTCAAGTCTTTAGTTTGATAATTGATTCGTGATGGTTATGATTGATTGTGTTTGTAATTGTTTAGGGTGGATTACTATTTTGCCTAGTTAATAGAAACTATCAACAACTTGTGCTTGCCTAGATATAAATATCTTCAAAACGAGTAAATGATATTCACTTGAGCGAATTGAAAGAACCTGGATAGATAATTTTAACATGAGATAGTGTTGCAATTTCACTGTCATCATGTTTTTTGGCGCCATTGCTGGGGATTCTTCTAGTAGGTCTTGTGAAATTATTGAAATTTTGAAGAAGTGTATGCTAGGTGTTTGAGGAAATGCTTGTTTGAATATTGTTACTAACATTTGTTTTCTAATTGTTCTAGTTTGTTTAGTTGAATTGTTTTGTTTTGTAATTGGTTTGTTGATTTTTCCTAGGTAGTTTATGATCACTCGATCAAAGGCTAGGGAGCTTGAGGCAAGGAAAATTCAAGAAAGCAGCGGAAATATTAAAATCGATTTTGATATGGCTAACCATGGAGAGGACACGGTTAGGATTGAAGAGTTAGAGAGACAGCTTGAGTTGATGAAAGCTATGCTAAATGAGAGGAATGGTCCTCAGAGACCACTTCAAAACCTTTTTCGACCTCAAGGGGAGCCGATAACGGGAGGTTTTCAGTTAGGAGTGAATGCCACACAATTTGAGATAAAACCACAGTTGGTCCTAATGATTCAAAACAACCAATTTGGGGGACACGTAACCGAGGATCCAAATGTTCATATATCTCGATTCTTGGAGATTACGGATACTATAAAGATCAACCAAGTTCCCCAAGATTAAATATGACTGCGGTTATTTTCCTTTTCCTTGAGGGATGGAGCTAGGAATTGGTTTGAAGGTTTAGACAAATCGAACATTGCCACTTGGGAAGAGTTAAGAGAAAATTTTCTATTCAAGTTTTTTCCACCAAGTTTGACTTTGAAGAGAAGGGCCGATATCACATCGTTTGGGCAAAGGTACGATGAACCTCTTTATGAAGCTTGGGATTGGTTCCGAGAGCTTCTACGCAAATGTCCAAAGCATGGTTTCTCACAAAGTAAGTTAATTTGCCAATTCTATGGAGGATTGGGATATGAATTGAAAACATAATTGGATGCATCATCTGGGGGAGTATTTCTCGATCTAGAAGAAGATGAAGCATGGAGGTTAATTGAGCGGATAGCTGCCAATAACTGCCAATGGCTAAGAGAAAGAATAGATTGTAAGGTCATTCAATCAGTGAAAGAGAAAAATGAGATAGAAGCTTTGCGAGTCCAAATGGCTTCAATGCAAGAGAAAATGGACAAGTTGATATATAAGCTTGAGAGAAAGGATATTGTGTACGGAGGAGATGTCCATACAATGGAGCACGAGTGGAGAAACTGTCAAGAGTATAAGCTATATGGTGGGGGAATCTCATATAATCAATGGCAAGAGTCTAGTTTACCTTCACAAATTTGTTGGAATGGACCGAAACATGACTATTTGGAAGAAGAAGAGATACCGGATATAGAGGTGGACGTAGAATGAAAATGTGAGAAGAACGTTAAATTATTGGAAGACATCAAGACACAAGTTTCTTGTATAATGAATCAATTGAGTGAGAGAGAAGAAGGTCCTTTGGGAGGAGCATGTAGAGCTATAACCACAAGAAGTGGGCACTCTTATGAGGGACCGAAACAAAATGAATATGTTGGAGAAAAAGACAAGAATGAAGGAGGCACAAGGAAGAAGGTTACTTTCAAAGAGGAAGAAGAAGTCATTCCAAAGGTGGCTAAGGAAAAAGAAGTGACAGATGATAAATCTTTGGAGAAGGATTCCACACCTCGTATGCCTTTTCCTCAACGCTTTGAGAGAAGTAGAAAAAATAGCAAGTTTGCTCGATTTTTTCAGCATATGAGCAAGATTCAAATAAATCTTCCATTACTAGAAGTCTTACAAGAGATGTCGGGGTATATGAAAATGTTGAAATAGATGTTTACCCAAAAGAGTAAGTATGACATTGGAGAATATGAGACGGTGAACCTTTTTTAGGAGTGTAGCGCCGTAATTCAAAGGAAGATGCCTTTCAAACGGCAAGAGCCGGGGAGTTTCACTATTTCATGCATGATTGGTGGAATAGAAGTAACTAGAGATTTGTGTTATTCGGGGGCTAGCATCAATTTAATGCCCTTATCTTTGTTCAAATGGCAGACCGGTCTTTATCATACCCTAAAGGGATTGTTGAAGATGTTTTGGTTAAAATGCGTGATTTTATATTTCCAGCCAATTTTGTGATACTTGACATGGAATATGATGGAGATGTTCCGTTGATCTTGGGTAGACCCTTCTTGTCTGCCGGTGGAGCATTGTTTGATATGAAACATGGATAGTTGACCTTCCAATTCGATGGAAGAAAGATCACTTTCTCTTTCCCAGAAGCTATGAAGAGGAGTACGGAGGAGGAAAATGAAGAGAATTGTAGTATGGTAGAGGTAATGCAAGACCTAACTTTTGCAAAAAGTGCCAAAAGCAAACCATTGGAGGATATTTTGCAAAACTCCTATTATACGGAGAATGTAGGTGGAAAAGAAGAAGTAAAAAAAGACATTGTGGAGTGTGTCCGAGTGTTAAATAACTTTCCTATTGATGTATCAAATGGGGAGGTTAAGTTCTTGGATTGAAGAACTAAAGAGGAGGAAGATGAAGCTAAACAGAAGAAGATGGAATTGAAGATTAAAGCCCCTGAAGTAGAATTGAAGAAGTTACCAGACCATTTAAAGTATGCATTTTTGGGTGAAAATGAGACTAATTCGGTAATCATCTCAACCGGACTTTCAATGTGTGAAGTTGATAAATTACTTCGAGTTTTGAGGATGCATAGGTCAGCAATTGGTTGGCAATTGTCTGACATTACGGGAATAAGCCCAGCCATTTGCATGCATAAGATACTTCTTGAAGAAACATGTAAGCCTAAGCGACAGCCTCAAAGAAGGTTGAATCCAATGATGCAAGAAGTGGTGAAGAAAGAGTTTCTTAAGTTGCTTGATAATAATATCGTTTATGCTCGAAGTGATAGTGAGTGGGTAAGCTCGACGCATATGGTACCCAAGAAAGGGGGATTCGAAAAGGTAGTAAAGGAAAATGGGGAAGAAGTGATGGAGAGACCTACTAAAGGATGGCGGTTTTGTATTGATTATCGTGCTTTAAATTTAGCTACTCGCAAGGATCATTTTCCCTTACCATTTATTGACCAAATGCTTGATCATGTTGTAGGGCACTCTCACTATTGTTTCTTGGATGGCTATTCGGGGTACAATCAAATCATGGTGGCACCTGAGGACCAACACAAGACATCTTTTACATGTCCTTACGGTGTTTTTGCTTTCCGGAGGATGCCTTTTGGTCATTGCAATGCACCGGCTACATTTCAGAGATGCATGATGGCTATATTTCATGGGCTTATTGAGGAGATTATGGAGGTATTCATGGACGATTTTTCGGTATTTGGTAATTCATTTGATGTATGCTTAAAAAATTTAGAGACTATTCTTGCCAGATGTGAGGAGACAAATCTTGTTCTTAACTGGGAAAAATGCCATTTTATGGTTTGTGATGGAATTGTGTTAGGACATAAGATTTCTAGTAAAGGGTTGGAAGTTGATAAAGCTAAGATTTGTGCTATTGAACAATTACTCCTAAGACAGTGAAAGGTGTGAGGAGTTTTTTAGGACATGCTGGATTTTATAGGAGATTTATTCAAGGATTTTCTAAGATAACTAAACCTTTATGTTGTTTGCTTGAGAAAGATGTGCAATTTGTTTTTGATGAAGCATGTGTTATTGCTTTTGAGAAACTGAAAAAGGCTCTTGTGACAGCTCCGGTGCTTATTTCACCAAATTGGGATGAGGAGTTTGTGTTGATGTGTGATGCAAGTGATGTTGCACTTGGGGTGGCCCTAGGACAAGTTAGGGATAAAGTTTTTAGGGTGATTGCTTATGCTAGCAAAACTTTAAATTCGGCTCAATGTAATTACACTGTAACTGAGAAAGAGTTTTTAGCCGTGGTTTATGCATATGATAAATTTCGCTCATATTTGGTAGGTGCCAAGTCAATTGTGTACACTGATCATGCTGCTATACGGTACTTGTTTAAAAAACCAGATGCAAAACCTAGACTCATTCGATGGATTCTATTGTTACAAGAATTCGATATAGAAATTCAAGATAGGAAAGGGTGTGAGAATGTGATAGCTAATCATTTGTCTCGGTTAGAGGAACCTGTTGGTGGGGATGAAAATCAACATTGTATTAATGATGGTTTCCCCGATGAACAAGTATTTTATGTAGCTTATAATACTCCTTGGTACGCTGATTTTTCCAATTTTCTTGTTGCTGGTGTATTTTCTCCTGACTTGAAGTACCATCAAAGGAAGAAGTTCCTCAAAGATGTGCAATTTTATTATTGGGAGGAGCCTTTCTTGTTTCGTAGATGTGCAGATGGAGTCATTCGAAGATGTGTGCACCAGGGAGAGTGGAGACGGATAATAGAGGAATGTCATGCTTCAGAGAGTGGAGGGAATTTTGCTGCTAATAGAACGACCCTGAAGGTACTATCTTTTGGTTTTTATTGGCCTTCTATTTACCGTGATTGCATGAATTTTGTTAAGACTTGTGATAGGTGTCAGAAAACAGGTTCCATTACCCGTCGGGATGAGATGCCCTCTAGACTTTTTATTGAACTTGATTTGTTTGATTTTTGGGAGATTGATTTTATGGGCCCTTTTCCTGCTTCTTGTGGCTATGGACTTTAAAAAGCAATTGATGGGAGGCAACCCATCCGGAGTGTGGTAATTGTTTTTCTTATGTTGTTTCAATTGATGTTTTGTGGATTGATTTTTACAATTTTCTTTGTAGGTCTCGTAGTAGGATCCATTGGAGTGAGACCTCACCGCCTACCTTTTTACAAACTTAGTCTCACTTGACTAAGTTTGGGGGGAAGTGTCGGTAGTCGGTGACGTGATCTCCTCTCTCTCTATCTTTACTGCTTTCTAGTTTAGTTTATGTTGAGTTGAATGATTTGACTTTCGATTTGGTTGTATAATGATATTGATCTACCTTCACTTCTGATTTGAATGTGGATGTTATTTGGATATTTAAATTTTAATTGAGTGGGTTTGTTGATGGATATTGCTTTATTTTTGTTGATGATTGGTTTGTGGAAAGTTGGTGGAAATGAGAACTTAATTGGCTTGTTTATGCTCAATAGTTTGGTGGTGTTTGTGTTGATTTGTAGTAGGTACAAATAAGGGATGGAGAGCGGTTTGATCGTGTGTGCCGATGGGTAATGCTTTCTATCGTTCCTTCTACCAATTAGATTCATTAAAATTGTTTTATGGCATGAAGATTGTTGTTAGGATGTTGTGTGCTTGTATGTGTGTGTGATGAACCCAAACAAGAACTTGAGGTTTGAATCATGATTTACTTAGTAAGCTTGATATTTACTTTGAATTGAACTTTTGAATAGCCGAGTTTTGTGTGTGGTTAATGCATAGGACTTGACAAAAAATCTGTGAGATTTGAGCAATGATACTGTCATATTTTTATCGATTGTGAGTGGCAAGATTGAGAGCACAAGATCTAGAACTTGCACTTATTCTCTATCTATTTGGCATGAGTTTGGTAACTAAAAAATGATATTATGCCATCGATTCTTAGTCCTACTTTTCACTCCGGGAGTATAAGGTGGTTGTTATCATAATTTTGCCTTTCATACCTTTGACCCCCGTGATTGTGCTTTAAATGGTGGATTTCCTTTGAACTATTAGGACAAATTCTGGGGGAACATAGTGTATGAGGGTGAATACGGTGATGAGAGTTGGGTTGGGAATTATTTGGTATCTTTGTATTTCAAGTATTGAGGCATGGAAGATATGAAATAAAGGATTGATGTGAATCCTAAAAAAATTGATGCACCAACAAAAATTTTGGGTGCTTGGGAAAATGAAAAAAAAGAGAAGAGAAAGAGAAAAGAAAGAAAGGCACCATGAAATGAATGAATGATGGTGTTGGAAAAATATGAAAAAGAAAAAAAAAGAGAAGAAAGAAAGAGATGTTGTGAATGAAAAAGCCTCGGGTTTGAAGTGGATTGAAGAAAATAAGTTTGGGGGTTTTGGGAAATTGAGAAGTTTTGTCACTTTGGCCCAAAACCACCTACCTTTTAGTAAGCCACGTTATAACCGAAAATAAAGACCTTCTTGATTTTAGGAGCCAACTCATTGTAGTATAGTGGTAAGAATAGTTTCAAGCATATGGAAATTGTGCTCGATATCTTGTGAATGAGTGATGCTCATCGTCCCTAAACACGTAAGGGTGTGTTTTTATTTCTTTATCAAAAAATTGATGAGTGGTTCAAGTCCTTAGCATAACCATGTCACAAAGTTAGGTGATGATCTCGATTGATTAGGGCATGCCAAGATAACTAAGATGAGCTGTGAGCTTGTCTCATGA
The DNA here is from genome assembly GCA_026898455.1 of Plectranthus barbatus. Lineage (NCBI taxonomy): Eukaryota > Viridiplantae > Streptophyta > Magnoliopsida > Lamiales > Lamiaceae > Plectranthus > Plectranthus barbatus. The sequence goes on along the minus strand of JAPKLW010000035.1, from coordinate 623,306 downwards.
GGTTCATTGATTGCTTTACTTTGTTTTGATTGAGGACAATCAAAGGTTCAAGTTTGGGGGATTATGATATGTGTGTAAAATGACCTATATTTCGATGTGTGAGCGTGCATGTTTGCATCCATTTTACCCTCATATCATATGTTTTTGTGACTCTTTTGTCGTGTTTTCGTGTTTTGAATGTTGTAGGTTGTGTTTTGAGCATAAACTAGCATTTTTGGTTGAGTTTTGGAGGGAAATCGCCCGAGTTTGGAGTCGAAGGAGGTTAGGCTCGCCCGAGCGGAGCAAAAGGATGAATTTCGGAGTTTGGAGGAGCCGCCCGGTCGAGCGAAGAAGGCTCAGCCGAGCCAAGCCGGACAGAGGACTCGCTCGGCCGAGCTCTGCAGGCTTGACCAAGCCATGCTGACAGGGAGCAGGCTCGGTCGAGTGAGGTTGGCCCGGGCGAGCCAGATTGGGAATTTTTAGCTTCTTGTGGTTTCCAGCATGGCTCGGGTGAGCCATGGGTGGCTCGGGCGATCTGAGGCCCTGGGAGCTCTTCTATAAAAGGGGGATTTTTGTATTTTAAAATAACTTTTGGTCAGATTTCAAATAACCGTTCCTAGAATTCTCTCTAGATCCATCCTCAACCACTCCCCATCCACATTAAAGAGGATCTAGGCCACATTCCTCCAAATTTGGTGAAGATCAAGGAAGATTGTGAGGTAGATTGAGTCCAAGGAAGTCAATCGAGGAAGATCAACTCTAGACCTATCAATTTTGTAATGGATTCTATTACTTTCTCTATTGTATTGTACGGAATTGAAGGTATGAGGAACTAATTTCTGTTGTGAATGTTGATTGAATGGATAATGTGTTGAGATGAGATTGATTGTTGATTGTTTACTTTCCTTTGAGAGCTTGGATTGCCCTATAACTTGTTCCTTACCTCTTAGGTGTAGGTAATAGCCAGCTTTTGAGGTAGTTGACGTGAACGATGCAGCCAACACTCGGGCGGAATCATCATGAATAGTGTAGATTCATACGATTTTAGTTCGTAGAGCTATAATTGACGTTCTATTTGGAGTGGTCTAGGGCTTAATAACGTAGCTGTTTGCAAGTCTTACCATCATCAACCGTTAGCTCGCCGTGACAAGGGGCTAGCGAGTGTAGGGTCGATAGCTGAATCTCCTATGGATTAAAATTGGTTTACATCACGATTTGGTCGAATTTGCACACATTTGATATTCATTCTACATTCACTCTTATCTCATTGCTATACTTGGTACTTTTTCTACCTACCTTGGTGAAATTGATTAATTGCCAAGTCATTAGTTTGATAATTGATTCATGATGGTTATGATTGATGTGTTTGTAATTTTTTAGGGTAGATTACTATTTTTCCTAGTTAATAGAAACTTTCAACGACTTGTGCTTGCCTAGCAATAAATATCTTCAAAACGAGTAAATGGTTTTCACATGAGCGAATTGAAAGAACCTAGATTGATAATTTTAACGTGAGATGGTGTTGCAATTTCATAGTCATCATTGATCAGCATTCCTTCTAACAAGGTGTGTGCTGGTTGAAAGCATGTTGTTTAAAAATGTGGTGTGTGAAGTCTTCTTGAAGCGACTGTTCTGGAAAGAGTCTTTAGAAACTATTCTCGGGTGAGTAGTCATCACAATCTTTTGAGTATAAAACTGTCTAGACTTTGGCTCGAATAGGTGTTCCTCCTACTTGGATAATTAGTATGATGAATCGGAGTTCTATCATAATTTCTCAGATTAATTTTCGATTGGCGAACCGACTTCCTTGCAACATTATCATGTCGCTTAGTCGTTCTTGTTATTAAAACTGGATTCCTTGCATAGGGAACGTTATGCTTATCCAGTTCTGAAGGAAGGTCAGTTTTCCTCTCGACAGTTTGCTTATACAGTTTTCCAACTGTGTTAGCATTCTGTTGAGATGCTAGTTTTGGGTCAATTTTTGGCCAGCATTTGGTCTTGACATTTTTGTTAACTAGCTTCTAGGAATTTACCTTACCCTTTTCCAACATAATACCTGAATTGAGTTTCGCTTTGACAAAGCCTAAATGAGTTTTCTCAGTTCCTGAAATGGATTCATGATTGCTCAAGACTTCATTTTCATTATGTCATTCCATAAATCCAAGTCCGAATTTATCGGGTGGAGGTCTTTGAACACTTAAAATCTCATTCAAAGTTCTTGAGCTCCTTTTAAAAGAGCAATCACATTTAATAGGCTCAAGTTTCTTTAGAGAATCACGTTCTTTTGATACATTTTCAATATCTTTGAAAATTTTAACATGTTCTTCTCTTAAATAATTTAGTTCCTCACTAAGTGACCTCGTTCTTTTGACTTCATTGGTCAAAACTGAAATTTCTGATTTCAGTGATGCATTTTCACTAATTAATGTATCCTTAATTTCATGAAAATTTTCAAAATCTTTAATAATTTTCTCAATTAAAATGTCTTCTGAACTTGAGTGACATGTTTCAGAATTGACATAAAAAAATAATGATACACTAGATGAGGGCAGATTAGTTATTACCAGTATTTCTTGGTTTAAAGCGCTTTCTTCTTCGTCAGTAACGTCTCCATCAATGGCTGCCATGAAAGCAAGAAATGCTTCCTCGTCATTTTCATCTTTAGACGTGTAGTAACCATCTTCATGGTCTGGTACGTCTGGCAATTCGGTTCTTGTGAGCATCGCTTTGGCAACAACTTTGGATGCTCTTCTTTCAAACATCTTCTTCAATATGTCTCTCTCCTCCTGAGGTACTTGAGGGCATTCATACTTTAGGTGATCTGGAAGTTTCACTCATAGCATGTGCGTGGCTCTCTCTTGGTGAACCTTTGCTCACTGGACTGAGCTTCCTTTTCTTTTCATTTTGCCTTCTCGAGGTATATGATCAGGTTCCTCAACTCTTCTTCCAGTTTGGCAACTGACAGTTCAGTTTCCTTCTTCTCAACTGTGCTGGAGATGTCCTTCGCTGGTGAGGATTGATAGACAGTTTTCTCGAAGTGAACATACCTTTTTGAATGCCTTTGAAAGCCTCTCTTCACGAAGAAAGCTACATCGCCATCTGTTGCTGAATTTGGGGTTCTAACAGCTTCATTTCTGTTCACCATTTGGATATCCAATTCATGGGCTTGAAGTTCGGCGAACAGTTCTTTGTTGGACATTTTGGAGAGATCCATTGTCTTTAAACTGGTGGTTTTGACGAACCAATCTTCTTTCCGCAGTCTTGAAAGAATTTTGGCATTCATATCGGCCACCTTCTCTTCTCTTCCAAGACTCTTCATATCGTTGACGATGGTATTGAATCTTTCTTCCATCGACTTAATTGTCTCACCAGGTAGCATCTAAAAGGATTCGTATATCTCCTTGACGACCTACTTCTTGTTGCGCTTCATCGCCTCTGTTTCCTTTGTGAGGTCATTGATCTAATCCCACAATGCCTTGGCCGTGTTGTTCTCCACGGCTACGTCCATGAGAGAATCTGGGAGGGATTGTATAATCATTTTGGATTCTTTGTTGGACATTTTGGAGAGATCCATTATCTTTAAACTGGTGGTTTTGACGAACCAATCTTCTTTCCGCAGTCTTGAAAGAATTTTGGCATTCATATCGGCCACCTTCTCTTCTCTTCCAAGACTCTTCATATCGTTGACGAGGGTATTGAATCTTTCTTCCATCGACTTAATTGTCTCACCAGGTAGCATCTAAAAGGATTCGTATATCTCCTTGACGACCTACTTCTTGTTGCGCTTCATCGCCTCTGTTTCCTTTGTGAGGTCATTGATCTAATCCCACAATGCCTTGGCCGTGTTGTTCTCCACGGCTACGTCCATGAGAGAATCTGGGAGGGATTGTATAATCATTTCCTGCGCGATGAGATCAACCTGAAGGCGTTTCTTGTCCTCAAGTGTCCATTCCTCCATTGGTTTATCTATCCTTTCAATGCCGCCTAGAGCATCTCCTACGGTGAGATTGACTTTAGGAATCTGGATCTTCAGAGGTCGATTCTTTAGAACCTCATCCATCTCTGCATATTGAGCTCTCAGCTGAATGAGACACCTTTTCTTCCATACTTCGAACTTATCTAGATTGTACTTGGGAAGACTAGGATAACTCAACATTATCTGAGAATTATCTGCTCGCTAATCACATTAACAAACAGTTAGAGTGTAAGGAAGTACGAATCCGATCTTAAACGACTCAAAAAGGACAATCTAGAAAGACCGACCTGCGCTATTACCACTTGTTGGTCCCAGATCAAAGTACGTATAATGTGCAGCAGAAGTATTAATACAGTTAAGTACACTCTAATTATGAGCAGTTTAGTTTCTAATCAACACAGTTTTTACTTAGCAGTTTTAGAAACACAGTTTATGTTAGCTAGCAAATTAGGTTAACAATTTTACAAGTACGAGCAGTTAACAGTTTATACACTTCAACACTTACATGATAAGTGTTGAAGGTTTCAAGATATAATTGAAAATTGTAAAGTGTGTAAAGTAGATAAAGCTATAAACGACACAGGATATTTACAGTGGTTCGGAGCCTTAAGTCCTACGTCCACTCTTCGAATATCTGATCCTGTAATTCACTAAGTTATGAAGATACAATCCTCACGATTTATAGCCAGTTGCTGTAGAATTCCCATCCACAGCACAATGGATCACTCGCCCAGGCATTCATACTTCACTCCTTCTTCAGTCCGTCGAAGGCTCTACGTCTTCTCTGTGGACCGGCTCAAAGTTAGACTGAGGAAAAACCTCCCTTTTCCTTCTCTGGTAGGTTGGATGGTTGAGTTCTTCCCAAAATGTACACAGTTTGGCAGTTGCCCGTAATAACCTTCTCTTCCTTTGCAAGAGTAGGTTGTTGTGCTCTTACTCAAAAAGTAAGAACACCAAGAAAGTAGACTAAGTCAGCTGACATAATTCTCGTGACCCAAGGTCACACCATGAATCTCGAAGGATTCTGAGCAGTAAATGCCTCGTGTTCAATAAATGAACCACGAAGTTAATGCCTTCTTGTTTGAGAGCGTTAAATGCTTTGAGCGCCAATTTTTGCAGATAGGCAAGAATAAATTTGTCGAGATTCAAAGATGCAAATGTTTTTCTGTCTCTATTATTCCTGCTATTTATAGGTGGGAAACCAGAAAATAGCTGGTAGAGACATTGAGAAGGATGTCCAATCATAGTCCATCCTTCTCTGAAAAAGTAGCTTGCCTCTCTACTTTTTCTGCTACAACGTCCTGCTTTTCAGAGCAGTTTGTACTTGTTGTGTCAGACGCCAAACAACGTTGTACGCCAGTCGCAGCTGAGTATCTGCCTGTCTTTTATCATTGACTTTCTTGAAGTTCTTTTGCGACTTGTTCGACAACTTGTTATGTACGCATTCCTTGACGCAAAACTGTCTTGGTCTGAAACTGTGAGTGTCTCTCAACAGTTTCTATGTGAAGACTATGTCCACAGTTTTCTTGAGTATCCAAGCATTGTCTGTGCAGTTTTTCATGACCTTTGCTCTGCTCTCTGCTTGTCTTTGTCTTTTATGTTCGACAATTATCTCGTCTGAATGGCGACTTCTTCAAAACTGATCCACAATTTTGATGGTTTCCTTCTTCCTAGACTATTACAACTCGATCATCCTATACAATGATTACTTTTGGTAATAACTCTAAGGCCTAGACTTTGGTATATAGTTTTGACACATCAAAACATCTAATTAAAGGGGGATTTCTACATTAATACCTAACAGTACTTTATGTAGATCTAATAGGAGAAGGGGTTATTATAGTATTAGGGTTTGTAAACCCTAATACTAATGTCACCAGAGCAATTGTAAGGCCAGATCAATGAACAAATGTAAATAATAAAATGAGCTCTCCTTATTAATTAATCATTTCTTATTTAACTAATAACATAATTAATTAATTATATATTGTTTTGCTTTCACTAAGGAAAATAATGATTGTTGGGAATATTGTACCCCTTTAGATCTTATTGTTATTTGTATTGGTTTTGGTGCATCAAAGCTAGATTATCTAGTCTCTAGCAACTTAGAAATATGTTGAAATTGTAAAGTCCTGTATAGAATGATTATGATCGAGTTGTAATAGAGTTAGAAGAAGATCGCTGAAGTTTGTTGAAGGAGTCAGCAAAGTATGAGAAGATGGCTGAAGGAGTTAGCAAACTACCGAAGGATGCTAGCAAACAATAAAGTTTTGGAATACTATCAAACACTTGAAGACTAATGAGGACAATCAGCGGATAATCGAGTTGCTGAAAGAATATAGCTGACAAAATGCTGAATGTCAGCAAGGTTGCTGAGATCTCAGCCGACAAATAGCAAACTCAGCAACGTGTTTCGATAAGCAACCAGCAGGCATCTGAAGTAGTCGAATCAAATGTTCTCCAATTTTCAGAGTTTAAGGAATCTCCTTAATCGAAGAGCTAAGTTATCAAGAGACAAAAAGGGAATTTCCTGAATTAAGTAAGAGATCCATTCTGACAAGCTGGATAAATAAGGAAAGAGCCAATCAACCAACGAGAGACTTGAAACGTCTCTATGCTTTTCAGAAAAAAGGAAGAAGAAAGATTGGCGGATCGAAAATAGTGTCTAACGGAAAAAAGATTCAAACATTTATGTTTGAATTTCTGTCTATAAATAGAAGGATTTGTAGAGAAGCAAACAGTTCAACAATCATGCAAAATATTGCATGCACTCTATCAAATTTATTCATGATCATGAACCGATCAAGGCTTTGCAAAAGCTACTTGTGTTCATCATTAGACCCTAAAATCGCTTCTGAGGTTAATCTTGGAGTTCTTTCTGTCTAAGAAAGAACTTAGCATTCATCTTGATCTGCAAGATTGACTAGTACGGGCAACTACCGCAAAGGAGAGAAGTTCCAGGAAGAACTATAAAAATCTTACATCGAATATTCAAGGAGGCTGCGAGTTGTGTCCTCACTCTGAGAGTTGCTGAAAAGATTGATATCAAAGGTGCTTCTTACAGTTAAAGATCAACTTGTTGTAATCAATCATAGTGAATTCTAGTTAGCAGACTGTAGAGTGGACGTAGAACATTTGTTCGAACAATTATAACCTTTGTGTAATTTACTATTTCATTGCATTATTTACCGATTGATTTAAAACCCAACATTCTAAGTGTTGGTGTATAACTTGCAATAAACCTAAGTACTTCTCGAGCTTAAAGACATATTTTATAAGAACTTGCTGAGTCGAGACCTCAGCAAGATAAGTGCAAACACTCAGTATTCCGCTATATTTATAATTACTCCGATCGGGAACCAACAATGATGACTCACTCTTTTTTTACCACATTATTATAAATAGAGTATCATTAAACTAATATTATCTACATATTCAAGGTTCAAAACAATCATTAAGTAATTTGGCATTTGATAATTAACTATAATTAATTAATATCATATTCCGCAGTGGAACCATTGATATTTGCAGAATGCATCGAGCAAGTAAATTTTACACCCGAAGGTGGTCGATCCCACAGGGACTCGGCAACGAAATATCACGAGTACTACCTCTAGTTTTCAGAACATAGAAGTTTGAGGAATTTTGAAAAGGGGGTTTGAGTTTAGAATTGAAAGATAACAATGCAATAATTTAAAGGTTTTGAAAAAAAATAATTAAAGATACAGATCCTAGGGCAGATATTCTAAATTTCAGCATGCAAATTCATCAACTCAACAATGGGGATAAATTAGATTTTGATGGATTAAACTCCTTGGTCAGACAATTAAACCCTAGATTACAAAGTTGTGACTATCTCCTGTCGGTCTCAAGAACACAAACTTAGTCAATCTCAATAGTTATCTAATTAATTCCTACACATGATTCTTCCTTTTGAGACAGTAAATAAGTATATTTAATTTCCTCTTCCTATTACCAATTTTCACCTCTCGGTCATTCAATTGATAACTATAAACCTAGATCCAAATTCATCTCCCGATCCTTCTTTACATCTAGATTCAATAATTTAATCTCAGGAAATTAAACCATGCTTAGGAGTTGATTTCATTCAAACATGCACCAGAAAAGAATATCACAAGCCCTAGAACCCAATAGGGTTTCTAGCCACAAAACATGACTTGAATAAAAGCTAACATATTATTAATTACCTTAACAAGTGAAGAGGAACCTTCAATGTCTTGTAAAAAATCCAATGACTACAATATTCTAAGTAAAAGTGCTGAACAATTTCATGCATAATGAGTTCAATATCTATAGAGAAGCCAAAATATCTAAACTATGTATTGAGCTAAAATAACAAAAATAACCAAATCAGGCCAATTTTCCTTCTCGGGCTTCTGTGTCGATCGACATGCACCATGTCGATCGACACACATGCAAGTCGAAATTTGGGTTTCTCCTTCATGTCGATCCACTCCTTTGTCATCCATGTCGATTGACATCTTGCATGTCGATCAACATGCCTACAGATGTCGAGCCTCCTTCCTCTGTCTTGCCTTCGATTGACATCCGACCTCTGTGTCAATCGACATGCACCATATCGGTCAACATAGAGGTCCTGCTTCAGGATTTGGGCTCGTCTTCCAACTTGGTCGACTTCCTGTGTGTCAATCAAAGCGGCAACTCTGTGTATCTCGGCTCTTTTCATCATTTGACCTCTTTTTAGCCCTAAATACCTGCAAAACATAGCATCGAAAGCATAACATCCTCTAAAATAGACTAATGTACCGCAATGACTAAAAACATAAACTAATTAAATCAAAATAATGGAGAAAAACATGGATAAGTGAGTATAAATATGCCGTTATCAAACCCCCCAAACTTAAATACTTGATTGTCCTCAATCAAAGAAAAGAAATCTCAAGTAGTTGAAAGTTCAATGCCTCACAAGATTCTTCACAATCAAGGATCGTCGATTCACATCACTCAAGCAATTTGAAAGAGATATGAAATTCATCAACTTCGGAAGACTCACAGGGAAGTGTTTCGCTCATGCACTCAAGTGTTTGGGTTTTCAATGAAAGCACTCACAACATGTACGAAGAAATTTCTACCATAGGCTTGCAAAATTTCTAGAATCTCCACTGCTTATTTGTGCACACAATTCAAGATCCAAAAAGGACTTTGATAAGGTTGTAATGTAGGCTTTTTGTGAAAGGTAGGGAAATATGGGCAAGTGACTAAAATCAATCAAGTTGTACACCCTCAATCAATCTAAACCACTATCTATTCATCATACACCCATCTTCTACAATTTTCAAAACAAATCAAGGCTCTTCTTCTTTTTTTCTTTTTCTTTTGTAATCCTTTTATGCTCTTAAAAATTATGTTTAATCATTTGAACTTATAAGGACACAACCATACTTTTTTTCTTTTCTAGAGACCAACCTTCTTTTGCTCACCAATTTAAAGATTTCACATCCACTTATAACAATTACCCTTATTTCACCCAAATCCTATAGACAGGATACAATTCACCTTTTTCATAGCACTATCTTATAGGCAAAACAGAACTACAATGTTTTCTTTAACTCATAGACCAAGAAAGAAAAAGTAACATACTCAAAGGGGCTAATCAAAAGATAAAATATCACAAGGGACAGTGTTTAGGATAATTTTGCTTACAAAGATGGCCTAAAATCATTTTCTATCATTGTGCACACTATGCAGTCTCAAAACAGAACAGAAGCAAGTTCTAGAGAAATGAAACATACATGAGAATCTCACATTAAACAAAAAAGGCTCAAAAATCTCACTTGGGTTAAAAAATTTCTTCCATAGTCAATTTCAATCCACTCAAACATCATGCCTGTGTAAGTTTCAATTAGATCCTATCATGCGGTATTCTACATTCATAGGCAATCAACCTCAATCAAAATCAAATCAAACCCTCTTGAATCGATTTCAACTCGCAATTAGTTCAAATGGGTTCAATTATTCAACAATTTTCCTCATCATTATATCCATATCTTTTTCTAGGCAAAAATTTAAATAAACAAAACAGTTCAAAGAAAGCAATTAAAAGAAAGTAGTAAAGGATAAATAAGTTCAAATTTCTTGACCACATCCCCCCAAACTTATTTCAAACTCAGAGAGTAAGAAAAAGTTTGAAAATCAGACAAGAAAAAGAACTTGTGCCTGAATCGTTGATCTTAGACATCAACGTTTTTATCTACCGGAGGAATCAGCTCATCGCAATGGAGATTTGTGTCTACTTGCACTCTTTGTCTATTAACTGGGGGGCTGCCCATCGACACAGAATCTTCCTGTTGATCCCTGCATCGGGTCAAAGTGTGACTCCGTGTGTACCTCTGTGTTGATCAACATAAAGCATGTCGATCAAAATAGAGGAAATTAATTTTTTTCTAAAATATAATAAAATAAAGGAAAAACAGAAAATCTGGAAATAACAAAGTTAAGCACACCAACAAAAATAAAAGCGAAAATAAAAAACAAAGGAAATTGAAAGAAAACATGTAAAAGTTGGGTTACCTCCCAACAAGTGTTTATTTAACATCGAAGCTCGACCGTACCTCTTTCTCAAGTCAAGGGAGGGTGTGTCCGAACTTGCCTTCCTCGAACATCCACCATATAGACAAGATGATCTTGAATGACAGCAGTGAGCTCAGGGTGAGATGGTATAATTGACAATTTTGCCACCTCATTCCCTCGCTCCCATTCTTGAGTGGCTTGGTCTTCCTTGTCTTCCTCAAATTCTTCCTCTTCCTCTTCAGTGTTTTAATTAGAGGTGATTCTGTAGCACTCGGATTGCTGCCGGCTTTTGTCGAGCTTGAATGTAATCTTCTCTTCACTGGCTCGAAGTGTAATCTCCCCACTGCGGCAATCAATCAGAGCAACACTTGTGTCCAAAAACTCTCTTCCCAAAATGGGGGGCGTGCTGGCATCTTCCTTCATGTCCAGAACCACGAAATCTATGGGAAAAATTAGATGACGCACATGAATAAGTACATCTTCAAGTATACCTTTCGGGCAAGACACAGAGCGGTCTGCCATTTGCAGTGTTATGGTGGTCGGCCTCAACTCTCCAATCTTGAGGCGCTGGAAGATAGAAAAGGGCATTAGATTGATGCTAGCTCCTGTGTCACACAGCACCTTTGGGAATGCGATCCCCCCGAACTCAACTGGAATTTAGAAGCATCCTGGATCACTTCTCTTAACTGGAAGTTTCTTCTTTTTAGGATCATTTTGCACTGCTCATGAAGTCTGACTATTGAGTGCTCCGCAAAATGTTTCTTCTCGCTCATCAACTTGTGGAGATACTTCATGTAACCTGGAATTTCACTCAAAGCTTTGATTAGTGGTAAATTAATACTTACATTTTTCAGATTCTCAACAAATCTTGAAAAATTAGAATCTTCCTTTTGTTTGGCAAAAGCTGAGGGAAGGGCATCGGAGGTGTTGTGGCAGCTTTAGAACTTGAATTGTTGAGCTAGGGAGTCCTTTGTGTCGACTAGGCAGCATATGTGTCGACTTGGATTCTGTCTTGACCTATTATAGGTGTGTCGGTCAACACACCTGCATGAATCCTATCGGTCTAAATATCACCATTGCTTGAAATCTCGTCCTCCTCCTTGCCTCTGTGTCGATCAACACCGGGGTGTTGTTAGTCCCAGATCAGCGTACGTATGATGTGCAATGGAAGTATAAAGACAGTAATTCAAACTCTTAATACGCAGGCAATTCAGTTTCAACTTAACTCAGTGTTTAAGTTGCAGTTTTAAAAACGACAGTTTGATTAGCCATCAGGTTAGGTTACCAGTTACAAGTTATGAACAGTCATACACTTCAACACTTTTCAGACAAGTGTTGATGGTTTCAAAGTACAATTGAAAATTGTATGATGCGTAAGTAAGTAAAACAGTAAATGATGCAGGATATTTATAGTGGTTCAGAGCCTTAAATCCTACGTCCACTCTTCAGAAACTGATCTGGTAATTCACTAAGAAATGAAGATACAACCCTTACGATCTATAGCTAAATGTTGAAGAGACCACCGTCCATAGTAGAATGGATCACTTGCCCAGGCTGTTCTTCTTAACTCCTTCTTCAGTTCCTCGAAGCCAGGTACCACCTCGTAGTCTCCTCAAAAATGGTTGTCGTCGGAAATGGATTGAGGACAAACCTCCCTTCTCCTTCTGCTTCTCCTTCTCCGGTGGGTGGATGATTCAGTTCTTCCCAGAATGAATGTTGGTTGGCAGTAGCCCATAATAACCTTATTTTCCTTAGAAAATTAGGTTGTTGTGTTCTCACTTTAAAAGTAAAAACACCAAAAGAGTAGATTAAGTCGGAGAACTTAATCCTCGTGTACACTAAAGGGATTCGTGAAATGAATCACTAAATCTGTTAGTCGAGATCGTTAATTGGAATATCAAAAATAAATTGATATGCTTATGATAATCCTAACATGCTCCTATTGATTATGCATAAGGGGTTTATGCAGAATACCTGAAGCGTAAAACCTGAAGAACGAGTGCACAGAGATTTGATCTTGATCTCTTTACCCGCGCACAAAGATTTATTCCTAACAGATAAAAGGAATTAAATCTAGAAAATTAAATAATAATTTTCGAAAAACAAGAGGGAGAGAAGAAAGAAGACGATCCTCCTGATCTGTATCCCAACTCCAATCAGAATATCTGGTGAAAAATCCCTTCAGATTACTTACCAGGTTGAGAAGCAGAATTTCCTCCTCGTTTTTAAGATCTAGTCGATCACCACAACTCCCAAAATACTTGTTTGTTGTTCTACAACATAAGATCTCCTGGAGTGTTGTGATCTGAGAAACTGAGGCGTATTTATAGGAAAATTCTAGACTTCTATTGGGCCTGAGTTTCATGGGCCAGACCAGGGACCAGAATGCAAATAGAAAATAAGGCCAATCAATTAATTAATTCTCATATTCAACCCAGAATATAATTAATTAATTAATATTGATTCATTCCACCAGAGAATCAATATTGTCCTACCTATTTTCTTCCACGTTTTGAGATACGGGTTGCATTGGCCGAATTGTTGGAATTGTATACTCAAAGCATATATGATTAAGTGTTTTGTACACTGGTCTTCATATATGTTGCTGCAACAATACTCGCTTTCTGATGAAACAAACATACAACGAACTATAATATCCTATTATCTCACCTATAGGGATGATCATATGGTGTGTAGGAGATCACAGAGGATCATATCAATCGTTTGACCTAGCAAGATATAAACAGTATCATGGCTGAGACAGTCTCTGGATAGGTTGTCGGTCTAAGTTGCGCCACATCGGTTCATAAGTGGGCTTATCCTAGCTACTTGATGTGTCGGTATATAGTTATATATTGATGGGATCAACAGTGGGATGTGCCATTTTCATTGACATATGAATGAGCCAGATCCCTAACATACTTCCTATGATCGTAAACCTAACTGAAGGATAAGGGGCACACACAGATTGACCACACTTTGATTTACTAGAGTGGCGAGTCTTACATGTACTCTAATACTTGTATTTTGGTTGTTGGCAATTTATGTGTGTCCTGCTTAGTCTGGACGTTTAGGTAAGCATATCCGTTTCAGGATGGTGACATTCCATGAGAAGCTCACAAGGTTCATTATGCTAAACCCTGCAGGTTGAATTATTTAATTCAGGCATAAGTGAAAAGGAGTGAGTGATATTACTCAGGAAATAAGAGATTAATTAATTATGGTTGATTGTCATAAGCCAAATTAATTAATGAATGTCTAAAACCTTAAATATGTGGATCATGTTAGTTTGGTGCAACCCGTTCCTAATAATGTGGTAATAAAGGGGCGAGTCAGCATTGTTACCGTGGTGAAAGTTAAAACAATGTTTTATTAATTAATTATGTTCTGGGTTGAACAAGGAATGATTAATTAATAAAGAGGGCCCACTTTATTATTTTCATCTGGTCCCTGGTCTGGCCCATGAACTGCTCAAGCCCATTAGGGTTAAGGTTTCTCAAAACCCTAACACTATATATAGGCCTTCTCTCTATCAGATCAAGTTAGACTTTTCAGTACATTGAGAGAGACGGCGGCGGCGATCCGGAAGGGAGAGACTGATCGATCTCTCCTGATCTCGGATTCAACTTGGTAGATAATCCTCACCAGATTTCCAAGGAGCAAGGGAACAGATCAGAAGATCAGATCTGTAGGAACAACTTTTCATCGCCGGCGTTCAGATTCAAATCTAGATCTATTTCATCATTATTGGCTCCGATCTAGATCTGTAGATCAAACGGTGAAATCAGGTATTCTCTAAATCCAACCTCTGCAATTAATTTTGTAGGAGCATGCATAAGATCGCATGGTTTATTTAATTGAAATTTGTTCTTGATATCCTAAGAACGATCCTTGGCAAGAAATTCATTAAAGGCAACTCGTGTTGTCCATCGTAGACTCAAACCCTACAATTGGTATCCGAGCCAGGTTCATGTTCTTAGGCTCTATCTTGGATAAATTGATATTAAATAAATGTGTATGTTCTTGGATGAATTTAAATTGTCGTGGATGTTTTTGTTCTTGTGGCCTTCTCGGTTTTGGATCTGTTTTTCACCACGAGAAAATTCGTGGTTAGATTTAATAGGGAAAAATCATGTTATAGATTTAGATCTTTTTTTGTATTTTCTATTTTTTTTAAATCTATAAAAATCTGAGATCTGGAAGAACGAGAAACAAAGAACAAAGAACGGAGAAAGAAGCGACATGACTAGGTTTCAGGGTGGCGGGGGCAGGCAGAACGCCTGTGGCTGGGCCGCGCACAGATTTCTTGGCTGCTGTGCGTATTTCCGGCGAGTGTGCAGGCGACGAGCAGGGGGAGTTTTCCCTACGGCTGGGTGATAAGTTCATTATTTTACTCGCTTATCTATATTATTTTCTACTATTTTATGTAGTTTTATTGAGTTTATATATATATTCTATGCATGAGTCTATATTAGGTGGTATTATGCGCATTTTGGTGTTTTTGCAGGGTTTTAGGCCTAAGTTCACGAGAAATCCGTTCCGGAAGCAGTGACGTGTAAGAGTAGAAGTGAAGAGTTCTTCCACAACAGGAATTCGAGCTATTGGAACATGGCAATGGATGATGCTTTGAGTTAGCTCTCCAATTCAACTGGAATAGGGTCAATCGGAGTTCGGGAGAGAAAGTTATGGCCAAAATCGTGAGACCGCGCAGAAGGGGCGAGAAGCTGCATCGACAGATGCCAATCAGCATCGATCGACGCCGACCAAGAAGCCACATCGATCGACATGGATCAGCCACGATTGACGCGAGGCTGTCCGCTGGAGCGAAAATTTGAGGAAAAACGGATTCTAGACTTGTGTGCACATTCTAGCAGTGGAGATATTAGAAAATTTGCAAGCCTATGGTAGAAATTTCTTCATACATGTTTTTGAGTGCTTTCATCTTTACCTTAAACACTTGAGAGTTGAGCGATACACATCCTGTGAGTTCTTCCGTTGTTGATGAATTTTCTGTCTCTTTCAAATTGCTTGTGTGTAGTGGATTTTTGATTCTTGACTGTGATGAATCTTGTGAGGCATTGCACTCTAATCGCATGATCTTTTGATTTCTTTCTTGCCTATTGATTGAGGACAATCAAACGTTCAAGTTTGGGGGGTTTGATAAGCTCATTATTTTACTCGCTTATCTATATTATTTTCAACTATTTTATGTAGTTTTATTGAGTTTATATATATATTCTATGCATGAGTCTATATTAGGTGGTATTATGCGCATTTTGGTGTTTTTGCAGGGTTTTAGGCCTAAGTTCACGAGAAATCCGTTCCGGAAGCAGTGACGTGTAAGAGTAGCAGTGAAGAGTTCTTCCACAAGAGGAATTCGAGCTATTGGCATATGGCAATGGATGATGCTTTGAGTTAGCTCTCCAACGCAACTGGAATCGGGTCAAACGGAGTTCGGGAGAGAAAGTTATGGCCAAAACCGTGTGACCGCGCAGAAGGCGCGAGAAGCTGCGTCGACAAACGCCAATCAACATCGATCGACGCCAACCAAGAAGCCACATCGATCGACGTGGATCAGCCACGATCGACGCGAGACTGTCTGCTGGAGCGGAAATTCGAGGAAAAACGGATTTATTCATATCTTTAGCCCTAGATTTGATAGGATACACATCCACCACTATAAATACCTATGTAAATTTGATTTTTCAGCATTCCCTATTATTCCTTATCATATTTTCGTTCTACAATTTGGTTTTGAGAGTTTGGAGACTTGGGAAACACGAAACCCTTTTATTTTCTTGAAAGTTCTTTATGTTTATGCAATTTAATATGTTTTCTTTTGGATTTCTATCTGCGATGAGTGGCTAGAAACCCTAGCGGGTTCTAGGGGTTGATATTATTATGGATGCATGTTAGGATTAATTAATTAGGTTCATGATTCCTGTATTTATTTCATAATTTTAGATTAATTCAAGGACCGAGAGGTGACGATTAATTTAGATGTCTAGCTATTGATAGAAGGACCGAGAGGTGAATATGAATAGTGGGAATAGGAATGCATGATACAATCTACACTATCCAAACAAATGTACTAGACTGTTGGAATTGAACTGATTTGCTTATCAGATTGACTAATTTGGTGTACTTTGAGACCGAGCGGAGATAGTCACTAGTTAGTAATCTAGGTTATATTTGCCAAACAAGGAAATATAGCATTGTTGCAGTATTCCACCTGTTAAATTAATTGATTCCTACATGTCATCCATAATATGAATTCTTCCCTAGAATCTGTGTTCCTTTCAATTTGCTTTCAAAACTACTTTAATTTTCTGCATTGTTTTCTTTACTTTTATAAAACCCTGATTTTGAATTCCTCAAACAATGAATCTTAGGATCATAGCTAGTATATATGATAGTTTCCCCACACAATTCCCCTGGATCGATAACCTTAGGGTTTACAAATTTATTTGCCGCTGTTATTATAATTAATCTGTTAGAAATAGCAGTGATCAAATTGGCACCGTTGCCGGGGAGTTGCTAGATTTTATCTTGTTACTAGTTCGTTCTAGGATTTGCTGGATTGAGTTTTAATTTTCTGTACGTGTGCGTGTGTGAGTTTTTGAGTCTACATCTCACGTCGATCGATGCCACCTAGCGTCGATCAATGTCGATCACTTTGCAGCATCGATCGACGGATATCACTCTTTTGTGTCGATCAACGTGAATCCACGTCGATCGACGCTGAACTGATATTTACCTATTTCCTGTGCAGGTGCATGAACACACGAGCCAAAGGAAAAACACTCGAAGCCTTTGTCCCTGAAATTTAAGCAACCTGCAGGAAAATCAAAACGAAAGGAAAAGAAAAACAACGAGAGATGGCTGAGAATCCTGAAGCACCTCTGCAAAATATGACTCCCGAGGAGCAGAGGCAATTTGTGAATGAAGTACAGCAGCTGAGAGCACAACTACAAGCAGCCCAGGCTACTCAGGCGGAGCAAGCTGCAAGACTGGCAGAGTTGAACGATAGGCAAGTTGTGATCCCGCAAAGGTCCATCTTGGATCGATTTCTTCCACAGCAAGCAGAGGCCGGATTCAGAATTGGCATTGATGCCAACAACTTCGAGCTGCGCACAAGCGTTATTCAGATGGTGCAGCAAAACAAGTTTGGGGGGAGAGCTGTAGAAGACCCATATACCCACCTCAACCAATTCATTGAGGTGTGTAACACTGTGAAGCAAAACGGAGTAACCCAAGATGTGATCAGGATGAGACTGTTCTCGTTCTCACTCAGAGACGAGGCACGGTCTTGGTTTGCTGGACTGGATAAGAGTCAGATCGGGACATGAGAGGAGCTTCGAGTAGAGTTCCTTACCAACTACTTCCCACCGAGCCTGCTGCTGAAGAGGAAAGCTGCCATTACTACTTTCAAGCAGATGTATGACGAGTCACTTTACGAGGCCTGGAAGAGATACAAAGAGCTTCTACGACTCTGTCCTGGACATGGCATCGATCTGGAGATGCAAGTGTTTCATTTTTATGAGGGACTGAACCCTCACATGAAGGAGCTGGTTGATGCATCTGCTGGAGGAATACTGATGAAGAAGAGTGGTGCAGAGAGTATGAGGTTGCTGGCTGATATGGCGCTGAATAGCCACCAATGGCCAACTGATAGGCAGCTACCAGTCAAAGCAGTCGAGACAAAGCCAGAATTCGACGTGGTCGCTGAGGTGAAAATGCTCCGGGAGGAGATTGAAAAATTGGGCACATCAGAAGTTGCAACTGTTGCAGAACCAAGCATGGCCATAGTACCCGTAGAGGCTGACTACATCAACAGGGGTGCAAGCAGTTCATCTGGAACTGCCGGTACGGAGGTGAACTACATTGGCGGTGGTTATCACAATAACTACCGAGGCAATCAAGGGTATCAGTACAACCATGGGCGATCTCACCCTGGTTTTTCCTATGCTAACCTTTCTGCTGCAGAACACCCTCCACCTGGTTTTGATGCAGGTACTAGAGGAGAGATTGTGGAAAGGAAGAAATCCGTGCTAGAGGAGACGCTCGAGAAAATCATCAAGAGCTCAGATAACCGGTTTGGGAAAGTAGAAACCGAGGTGAAGGGAATGGCAAACCACATGCAGCAGATGACGAAACATCTTCAGATGATGGACACACAATTGAGCCAGATTGCCACCACACTCGGCAACCAACACAAGCCTAGACAGCTTCCGAGCACAACGGAGGTGAACCCAAAGGCCCAAAAAGACTGCAAAGCCGTTACTCTGAGGTCTGGAACGAGCTACAAGGGTCTCGAGATGGCTGTAGACGATTTTGGAGGCGAAAAGGAGCAAAAATGCACAGGAGATGAGTCCACGTCGATCGACGCACCATCCTCGTCGATCGACGCAGAAGACAGAGGCCCGTCGATTGACGATACCCTATATCGATCGACACCAAAGTCTGTTCCAACCGAAAAGCTGAAGCAGTCTGAAGATCAACCCCCTCCTTTACCATTCCCACAACGGTTTGCAAAGCAGAGAAAGGACGAGAAGTTCTCCAGATTTGTGGAGAATTTGAAGAAGGTCAGCATCAATATCCCGCTGATCGAAGCACTGAAGGAAATCCTGGGGTACATGAAATACCTCCGGAAACTGATGAGTGGAAAGAAGCAGTTCGTGGAGAATGAGACGGTGAAGATCCACGAGCAGTGCAACCTGCTACTTCAAAAGCAGGTGCCCATCAAGAGAAGCGATCCTGGATGCTTCTCTATTCTGGTTGAGATTGGGGGACACACATTCGAAAGAGTACTATGTGATACTGGGGCCAGTATCAACCTGATGCCGTACTCCATCTACAAGCATCTCAACATCGGAGAGATGAGGCCCACGACGATCACCCTGCAGATGGCGGACCGATCTGTGTCCCGCCCGAAAGGTATACTAGAGGATGTGCTCATTCGTGTGGGCCATCTCATTTTTCCTGCAGATTTTGTGGTGCACGAGATGAAGGAGGACGAGAACATGCCCATGATCTTGGGGCGTGAGTTTCTCGACACTAGCGCTGCTCTCATTGACTGTCGAGGCGGCGAGATCACACTCCAAGCAAATGACGAGAGGATCACCTTTGTGATCGACAAGAACAAGAAAAAGGCGGAGTGCAATCGAATCTCCACTACCGAAGAAGAGGATGAGTCTGAAGAAAATGAAGCAGCTGCCATTGAGTGGGAGCGAGGAAACGAAAGGGTAGCAGTGTCAACTGCGCCACCTTTTTCTGAGCTCACCACAATTATCAAAGACCGGAAAGTCTACATGGTGGATGCCAAAGGTCGGCGAGTCTGGACCCGACCTCCATGGCAGTGATTTGAGGTATCGTCGAGCTGCGACGTTAAATCAAGCACTTGTTGGGAGGTAACCCAACATTTTCCGTATTTTCTTTTCAATTTTCATTTTTTTATTATTATTTTGAATTTCTGCTTTTATTTCTTTGCTAACAATTGTTTTGCAGTATTCAAAAAAAAAAAATTGGAGATCAGCTCAAGGTCGATCGACGCCGATCAGTCCGGCGTGATACACTTGATCCAAGGAGAGGGATCGACAAGAAGGCTTCAATTCAATCGACGTGAAGTGCCAACAGCCACTATTTCACGCCGCGCAATGTTCGAAGACTCCGGGGGATAAAAAGTTGATGTTTGAGGTCAACTACCAGGTATCGTTCCCTCTTTTGTCTGATTTTCAAAATTATTCCACTCTTCGAGTTGGAAATAAGTTTGGGGGGATGTGGACAAGAGATGGAACATTCTATCTTTTATTTATTCTGCTTTCCGTATTTAAATTTTGCCTTAATTTTTAAGTTTATTCTATTATGTGGGGAAAATTTTTGAGTTTTGAAATAACCCGAATGAGATTGTGAGATTAGAATTGATTGAGGGTTGAGTTGAATTGATTGTGATTGTGGTGAGATGCCTATGAATGTAGAATACCGCATGATAGGATTGATTTGACACTTGTGCTAGCATGCTGATTGAGCTGATTTGAAATTGACTGCGGAAGAAAATTTTTGAACCCTTGTGTGAGAATTTTTAGCCTTTATTTCGTTTGATGTGAGATTCACATGTGTGTTTTTATTTCTCTAGAACTTGCCTATTTTCTGTGTTGAGACTGCATAGTGTGCACAAGTTTAGGAAATGATCTTAGGCCATCTTTGATAGCCCAATTCCCTAAACACTGTCCCTTCACATTGAATTTTCCCTAGTTAGCCACTTTTGAGCCTATACAAATTTTTTCTTTCCTTGTCTATGAGATTAAGAAGAAGTATTGCTTTCGCTCATGTCTTGAGTTGTGGTATGTGGGTGGAATGATTGTGATATGGAGATAAGAAAATATAAATTAGTGGTGAATAGATATGTCAAAAAGAAGCTCAAAGAAATCATTAGAATTTTCATAAGCTCTCTGAAAAGAAAAGAATACAAAAAAAAAAATTTTGTAAAGAGCATAAGAGATTCAAAATGAGCTAAAAAAAAAAAAGAGGTTGTGTATTTGTTGATATATTTGAGGAGAAGGGTGAATGAACTTAGATGGTGGTTTGGATTGATTGAGGAAGTAAAAACTTGATTAATTTTAGTCACTTGGCCATATTTTCCTACCCCTCACTAAAGCCTACATTACAACCTTATGAAAGTCCTTTTTGATTCTAGACTTGTGTGCACATTCTAGCAGTGGAGATATTAGAAAATTTGCATGCCTATGGTAGAAATTTCTTCATACATGTTATTGAGTGCTTTCATCTTTACCTTAAACACTTGAGAGTTGAGCGATACACTTCCTGTGAGTTCTTCCACGGTTGATGAATTTTCTGTCTCTTTCAAATTGCTTGTGGGTAGTGGATTCTTGGTTCTTGACTGTGATGAATTTTCTGAGGCATTGCACTTTAACCACTTGATCTTTTGATTTCTTTCTTGCCTATTGATTGAGGACAATCAAATGTTCAAGTTTGGGGGATTTGATAAGCTCATTATTTCACTCACTTATCTATATTATTTTTATATTATTTTATGTAGTTTTATTGAGTTTATATATATATTTTATGCATGATCTCAATATTAGGTGGTTTTAGGTGTGTTTTGATGTTTATGCTGGTTTTTAGGCCTAAACTCATGAGAAAACCGTTCCGAAAGCAGTGACGTGTAAGAGTAGCAGTGAAGAGTTTTTCCACAAGAGGAATTCGGGCTATTGGCGCATGGCAATGGATGATGCTTTGAGTTAGCTCTCCAACGCAACTGGAATCGGGTCAATCGGAGTTCGGATGAGGAAGTTATGGCCAAAACCGTGAGACCGCGCAGGAAGGGCTGAGTCAATATTTCCACGTCGATCGACGGGGATGCTGCGTCGATCGACGCGGACCTCCTGGCGCGGGAAATTGGCTGAATTCGAGATTTTTCATATCTTTAGCCCTAGATTTGATATGATACACCTCCACCTCTATAAATAACCTTGTAAAATCGAGTTTTAAGCATGTTTTTATTCCAGATTTCAGATTTTGAGAGATTCAAAGAGTTTTAGAGTTTATGTTTGAAGATAGAGTTTTGTGGGAAGACATTCCAACCCAAGTTTTTATGCAATTCAGGTTTTATCTTTCTATGATGAATATTACTCTGAATATGTGTAACTAATCTCTTTCTCAGATTCTAGGGTTTCGAACTATCAATGTATACATGTTGTGATTAATTGAATTATTTTCCCTTTCCCTTCGTAGTTTGTGAGATCTGTGTTTATTCATAGTCTTGAGTTTGTTGGCCACATCTTAGGATTATCTAGTTGATTACTTGAGACGTAACTGTGATAGTTTTCAATGTAAAGAGATTTTCACAATATAATCTGATTTCTTGTCGTAACTGAAGGAGATTGATTGTAGGAATAAATTTGTAGATCTTTGGAGTTAGTTAATTTATCTTGAGACCGAGCGGAGATAGGTAATTAATTAATCTACTTTATGAATTGTCAAACAAAGAAGTTCATAATATTTTTCTGATGTTTCACTACGAAGAGGAATTAAAATTGGGAATTAATCAATTCATTCATCCATGTCATACTTGATAGGTAGATATCCCTGGAATCTGTGCTTCTCTTATTTGAATTCAAAAGCCTTTTAATTTCCTGTTTAATTTTCATTAGCAAGTATTGCAATTTTCAAAACAACCAAAACTTTTTATCTGATTTTCCTAACCAGTATTTTCAAGAACGCCTGACTTAGTACTTAAGGATTTTTCGTTGTTTCATTCCCCTGGATCGATAACCTTAGGGTTTACAAATTTATTTGCCACTATTTCTATAATTAATCTGTGGAAATTACAGTGATCATGGTGCAATGACAAACTCAAGAGAACCCAAGACTCACAAGGTGGAGAAACACATAGGATGTGTGGTAATCACATCATACGATAAATCGTGACAAGAGGTGACGTAAATGTAGTGGGAGTGATTGACAGTATAGACACACTTAATACTTTGATAAAGCAATGGTATTATGCTTTAAGTATAAGTGGGAGATTGTTGGGAAAAAATTTTGAGTTTTGAGATAACCTGAACGAGATTGTGAGATTAGAATTGATTGAGGGTTGAGTATTGAATTGATTGAGATTGTGGTTAGATGCCTATGAATGTAGAATACCGCATGACAGGACTGATTTGACACTTATACTATCATGATGATTGCGCTGATTTGAAATTGACTGTGGAAGAAAATTTTTAAATCCTTGTGTGAGAATTTGAGCCTTTATTTCGTTTGATGTGAGATTCACATGTGTGTTTTGATTTCTCTAGAACTTGCTTATTTTCTGTGTTGAGACTGCATAGTGTGCACAAGTTGAGAAAATGATCTTAGGCCATCTTTGATAACCCAATATCCTAAACACTGTCCCTTCACAATAAATTTTTCCCTAGTTAGCCACTTTGAGCCTGTACAATTTTTCTTTCCTTGTCTATGAGATTAAGAAAAGTATTGTCTCACTCGTGTCTTGAGTTGTGGTATGTATGGGGATTGATTAGTGAATTGGTGATAAGATATGATAAATTAGTGGTGAAAAAATGTGTGAAAAAGAAGCTCAAAGAAATAATTAGAATTCTCATAAGCTCTCTGAAAAGAAAAGAATGCAAAGTTATCGAAAAGAGCATAAGAGATTCAATATGAGCAATATAAAAACAAAAAAAAAATGCATATGGAGTTTGTTGATGTATATGAGGAGATGAGGTGGATGATAATAGATGGTGGTTGGAGATGTTGAGAGTCATGAACTCAATTGATTTAGTCACTTGGCCATATTTCCCTACCTTATCAGAAAAAGCCTACATTACAACCTAATGAAAGCCCTTTTTGATTCTAGACTTGTGTGCACATTCTAGCAGTGGAGATATTAGAAAATTTGCAAGCCTATGGTAGAAATTTCTTCATACATGTTTTTGAGTGCTTTCATCTTTACCTTAAACACTTGAGAGTTGAGCGATACACTTCCTGTGAGTTCTTCCGCTGTTGATGAATTTTCTGTCTCTTTCAAATTACTTGTGTGCAGTGGATTTTTGATTCTTGACTGTGATGAATCTTGTGAGGCATTGCACTCTAATCGCATGATCTTTTGATTTCTTTCTTGCCTATTGATTGAGGACAATCAAACGTTGAAGTTTGGGGGGTTTGATAAGCTCATTATTTTACTCGCTTATCTATATTATTTTCAACTATTTTATGTAGTTTTATTGAGTTTATATATATATTCTATGAATGAGTCTATATTAGGTGGTATTATGCGCATTTTGGTGTTTTTGCAGGGTTTTAGGCCTACGTTCACGAGAAATCCGTTCCGGAAGCAGTGACGTGTAAGTAGCAGTGTAGAGTTCTTCCACAAGAGGAATTCGAGCTATTGGCATATGGCAATGGATGATGCTTTGAGTTAGCTCTCCAACGCAACTGGAATCGGGTCAATCGGAGTTCGGGAGAGAAAGTTATGGCCAAAACCGTGAGACAGCACAGAAGGGGCGAGAAGCTGCGTCGACAGACGCCAATCAACATCGATCGACGCCAACCAAGAAGCCATGTCGATCGACGTGGATCAGCCACGATCGACGCGAGGCTGTCTGGTGGAGCGGAAATTCGAGGAAAAACGGATTTATTCATATCTTTAGCCCTAGATTTGATAGGATACACATCCACCACTATAAAGACCTATGTAAATTCGATTTTTCAGCATTCCCTATTATTCCTTATCATATTTTCGTTCTACAATTTGGTTTTGAGAGTTTGGAGACTTGGGAAACACGAAACCCTTTTATTTTCTTGTAAGTTCTTTATGTTTATGCAATTTAATATGTTTTCTTTTGGATTTCTATCTGCGATGAGTGGCTAGAAACCCTAGCGGGTTCTAGGGGTTGATATTATTATGGATGCATGTTAGGATTAATTAATTAGGTTCATGATTCCTGTATTTATTTCATAATTTTAGATTAATTCAAGGACCGAGAGGTGACGATTAATTTAGATGTCTAGCTATTGATAGAAGGACCGAGAGGTGAATATTAATAGTGGGAATAGGAATGCATGATACAATCTACACTATCTAAATAGATGTACTAGACTGTAGGAATTGAACTGATTTGCTTATCAGATTGACTAATTTGGTGTACTTTGAGACCGAGCGGAGATAGTCACTAGTTAGTAATCTAGGTTATATTTGCCAAACAAGGAAATATAGCATTGTTTTAGTATTCCACCTGTTAAATTAATTGATTCCTACATGTCATCCATAATATGAATTCTTCCCTAGAATCTGTGTTCCTTTAAATTTGCTTTCAAAACTACTTTAATTTTCTGCATTGTTTTCTTTACTTTTATAAAACACTGATTTTGAATTCCTCAAACAATGAATCTTAGGATCATAGCTAGTATATAAGATAGTTTCCACACACAATTCCCCTGGATCGATAATCTTAGGGTTTACAAATTTATTTGCCGCTGTTATTATAATTAATCTGTTAGAAATAGCAGTGATCACTGGGCCGCGCCCGTCCCTCTCTCTCCCCATCGCGATTCGCTCCAGCAACCGGCGACACATCGCGGGGCTCTGGGGACGCACATCGTGGTGGTGGTGTTCGCGTCGGGGGTGGAAGCAGGCGACGACAGCTGAGGGAGGTGGTGTTCGCGTTGCTGGTGGCTGCGCGCAGAAGCAGCACCGTGCACGGCGGTGGGAGGCAGCGCAACCTTGCTGCGTTTGCTGCTGCTTCGCAACTCACCGCCATTTGCTGCGGCTGTTGTCAACAGCGACGACGGCTGAGGAGGCTAGGCTGCGAGTGTGGCCGGTGGTGATAGCTGGGGTGCGATCTCCGGCGGTAGCGGCGCCGGAAAAGAGGCTTGCAGCGGCTTTGCTGAAGGGTGGCAGCTGGTGGCTGAAACTAGGGTTTCCAAGCCCGGGCCGAAAATCGGGCTTCTCAGCCCGGAGGCGGCCCATTGTCCTGAAATTAGGGTTTTGCTGTTCTTTTGGGCCAGAAACCCTAATTTGAAGCCCAGTTGCTGTCAAAGCATTTCAAATCTGATTTCAAGTCCAACGGATGCCCAGTTTGAAGATCTGTATTGGAATTAAATCTTGTAATAGATTAGATTTAATTATTTTTCAGTTGTAATCGCATCTGAGGGGCCACGAGAAATTTTAATTGTTTATTTAATTATTTCTCGTATTGATGTGATTTATTATGTGCGCACTAGTAAATAATAGGAAGCATGCCTATTTGCTTTAGTTATTTACTTTTATAAGCATGTTGCAATTTAATTTTTGAGCATGTCTTATGTGATTTATTTTATGTTTTAAATTATGCCTATAAATTCCGGAATCCTATTAATTTATGATGGAATTTTGGGTGTGACATAATTTATGGGAACATAAAATAATGTGTGTGCATGAAACATATAGAATTAAAATACTAAGCTGGATTTCGGTTCTTTTCTAACCAAAATCATTAGACCTCCACAAATACGACTTCTCATTGGAAGCAAGGCATTTCGAAGTATAAATGACTACTCGGGTAGCTTACGTTAGAGATAACTTACCAGTTCTAATGCGATGAGGTTTCCAAAATAAAACATTTATTTTAAGATGAGAAATGTGGGGCCTCTAAGCAAGGACTACTCAGGTAGCTTGCATTGAGATAACTTTCACAACTCTCTAAGATTAAACTAAATAGGATAACAAAGGATGTTAAGGGCAAGACGCATAGGTCCAGTACGTATGTCGAATCGCCTTTTAATGTCCGGAGTTAGGCTTGTGGTTTATTCTGGCTTAGATGTTGCCTGGAGTATAACTCAGTTGTGATGTCCCTGCTTCGGATAGGTGAACATGGTCTTAAGATCTCCAATGTTAATTTCTTTTGCTTAAGATACCTGACATGTTAAGAAATTAAAGGATCTTTTATGGTCTGGTTGAGCGTTTGTCGTAAACGGACTACTCGGGTAGCTTGCGACAAATTAGCTTGGGCAATTGCAGGAAACAAATTGCATTGTTTTATCTAAAGGTTCTATGCATATTTGTTTCAATTGTTCGTAGTATGTGCTTACTTTAATTCGCTTATTTGTTTTCAGATATGTCTATTATTGCATTGCTCATCAATTCAATCGTACACAATTCCTTGACTGGTCTGAATTTTCCTGGAAGGAAAAGTGACATTGTCAAGCTCTTGGATTCATTTGGACATTTGTTTGTTCTAAAAACTCCCTGTCCGAGTTCGCCGACTGATACATCTTCCGATGAGGAGCGTGCACAGTATCACACGTGGATGTGGTCGAATGGCATGGCCAGACAATATATCTTGACTGGTATGTCGGATGCACTGCGTCCTCGTTATTGTGATGTATGGTTTGCGTGTGACATTATGAGACGTCTTGACGTAGCATATGGCGCACTCGATGGACATGCTAGATCCAATCCTATCAAGCGTATTGTAAGACAGAAAATGGGTCAGAACTGTTCGGTACGTGAACATGTGGAATCACTCATCCAACTCATAGATGAGTACACATTAATGGGTGGTCAAATTGACAATGATGTCAAAATTGACTTGATACTCAACACGTTACCCGAAGTCATTTGATGACTTCAGAATTTCTGTTGAGAAAAACAAGAGTGAGTATAATGTTCACAGTTAGCTCAAGGATCTTGTATCAACAGAAGCTTCTTCAGTCTTTTTTGTGAGTCACTCTGATTTGCTTCCGAGTCGAAAGAGTGATGTAAAAGAAAAGAGGAATGAAGGAAGCAGTGGGAGTAGTCTTGCCTTATCAGTTCATTCCAGATCTCTTGCTAAAAGTTCTTCTAAATCGTGTCGTAATGACATGAAGAAGAAGAATAGTAAAGGAGAGAACAAAGGAAAGAAAGATAACAAGAAGGACAAATGTTTCAAGTGTGGCAAGAAGGGTCACTGGAAAGTAAATTGTCCAAGTTTGATAAGTAAGGGACAAGGTACATCATCTTTTGCATTGCTTGTTGAAACATGTATAGTATCGGTTTTCTACTCCTTAGTGGGTAGTGGTAACTGAGGTAACTAATCGTGTTTGCTACACTTTGCAAGGAATCAAGCTTAAGGCTTGAGGATGGCAGGATTACCATCTCCAAGATTGATGCTGGAAGTTGCTACTTCAGCTGATGGAGATTTTACTATGAGTTTATGTTAAAAAAAATCTATTTTAATTCAAGTTTCTGAAGAGACGTTGTTTTGGTTTTGATAAACATATCTTTCATCTATTGTAATGGATTATCAGTTATTCGATAGATTTTATCTATCATGAATGAATAACAACGTTTTTTTATTATAGATGATTATCTCTTCATTACTTGATTACATAAACTATCAGTGTTCTAAGGTATAACTTAAAAGAATCTCTATAGAGATAGGTTACATCAGTCTAAGTTGTTTTAAGTAATTCATGGAATTATGGATTCATTCCAGGTATTCCTAAGAATGGTACTTATGACAACTACTTAGAGGTATAAGATGGTAACAAGGCCTTTTAATAGGCGATTGTATCTCCATAGGTTATTTCGTGTTTGCTCTGGTTTGTTGGTTTGAGTCTACTTCCGCAGCTGCCTTAACAGGCATTGATATTGTAATCATTTAAGATTTGGATATGTTTATCTAGTTCACTACAAGTCTTAGTCTCTTGTTTTAATCAAGAGCGTTCAAGACTAAGGTAGAGAATAAGTTAATCAAGACCGTAAAAACATTATGGTTCATTCATAATGGTATATCTTAAGTGATGGGGTTTTACAGTATCTGGCAGAGTAAAGGGATTGCATCCCAATTAACTACACCTATTATCCCTCGATTGGGACAGTGTAGGTAAAACAAAATAAGATTCTTAAAAAGTTTATAAGTTATGGCAGCTTTGCCAATTTTTTGTTTTTGGGAAGAGCGCCAAAAAGCAGTTGTATGTTTGCTTAATCTAGTGTCTTCTAAATCAGTTCCAAATACCCTAGCAGACCTTGACTGTGTCAAAAGGGCAATGATGGGTAATTCGGCTGTCAAGCTGATATAGGAAACTGATTGTTTGGAAGAAAGGTTTAAGCTAGTACTGTTTTGTAGGCTATTCCAGGTAAACGAAAAAGATGGTTACTTGTATATCCTAAGTACAAGCAAGTTGTATAGGATGAAACCATGAATCCAAATGTGAGATTGTTCTCTAACGTTTTAGAGAAGACAATTCAAATCTATCAGAAAATACCCCGTGCATATTGAGCATACTTTGGAAGGTATGGTACCAATTGCGCCGTCACCTGTGTAAGGTGGTAAACCAAAAATTAATGCACCATTAACTGACAACAAAAAAGGAGCATCGTTGCAGTGGGAGGTTGCCGTAACAGGCTTAAAGGTACTAGTTCGTGGAAATAGTCTCTGGACTTGTTCCCAGCTTAAAGAACAATATCGTACTTATCCCTTAAAGTGCGACTGCGACGAAGCTGTTAAGACAAAAGATGCAGTTTAATGACGTCAAGTCATGGATTCAGAAATGAATCAGTAAAGGTTATGGTTGTGTATCAGGATCAGTGATTGCCAAATAGCTTACCAACTATAAGTAACTGATTGATATACAAGGAAAGAAATGTTCGAATGGTAACCTAGTATATTCAAATATCTAGATTAGTGAGTAAGGTTTGTTTCACAACAGGACTTTCTCACTGGTTGCAACTATTAAACCCATTCGGATTCTTTTAACCATAACAACACATATGAATCTAAATATTTAGAAGATAGATAACGTCATCCGTATTTTATAAACGGGTACCTTGATAAAAGGTGACGACATCTGTATGCGACAACCAGATAAGTTATGTGCAGTGAAAAACATCATGTCTGGAAGCCAAGGAAGTTCAAGTATGAACTTAAAAGAGCTTCAAGGTCATGTAACAGACATTTCGATATTGTCTATCGAGAATGATAGTTTCATGTACCAG
Source organism: Plectranthus barbatus (assembly GCA_026898455.1). Taxonomy (NCBI): domain Eukaryota; kingdom Viridiplantae; phylum Streptophyta; class Magnoliopsida; order Lamiales; family Lamiaceae; genus Plectranthus; species Plectranthus barbatus. The sequence goes on along the minus strand of JAPKLW010000035.1, from coordinate 593,319 downwards.
TTATGTGTCAGCGGAAGCGTGGTTTTCTTTGCACATTATGTAGATGGTATTTCACATTCGAAAACGGTGTGGAGATATTGTCAGGCATAAAGGATGGTTATCCGAACAGTTTCAGAAGTAGGGCTTATGAGATCTTAGAACATCTTTTGAGTTAAAGTCTTATGTTGCCACAAGAAAAGGATGTTCAGGTATCTCAAGTTTCTTAAATTGATTCTGTGGTGAGTCGTTCATAAAAAGAAAGATTGTTATCTTTCTATATTGTAAATGAACAAAGTTAGATATCTGTACTGCATTAAGCATGTTAAACAGATATCAGTTCAACTCTGGATAGGCACATTGGTTAGTGAATGAGCCTTGTGAGTTGAATGACATCGGATATCCAGGAGGATCATAAGGAAAGGAAATCGACCTCTAACTATGTGTTGGCCTTGGAGGAGGAGTTATAGGAGTATAACACAGAAGTGTGTTGCGAATTCCGATAAGAAGGCTGAGTCTTTGACAGTTTCATTAGCTTCGCAAGAAGCAGTATAACTCCGGTGTTATCCTCTAGAGGTGTGTGTTCTGAGTTTGCCTAATAAAATCACATAGAATTGTGATCATGTTGGTGCAATGAAAAACTCAAAGGAACCCAAGACTCACAAGGTGGTGAAACACATACGATGTGTGGTATTACATCATACAGGAAATCATGACAAGAGGTGACGTGAATGCAGTGGGAGTGATTGAAAGTAGAGACACACTTAATACTTGGATAAACCAATGGTATTATGCTTTAAGTATAAGTGGGAGATTGTTTGGATTGTATACTGAAAGCATATATGATTAAGTGTTTTGTACACTGGTCTTCATATATGTTGCTGCAACAATACTCGCTTTCTGATGAAACAAACATACAACGAACTATAATATCCTATTATCTCGCCTATAGGGATGATCATATGGTGTGTAGGAGATCACAGCGGATCATATGAATCGTTTGACCTAGCGAGATATAAACAGTATCATGGCTCAGATAGTCCCTGGATAGGCTGTCGGTCTAAGTTGCGGCACATCAGTTCATAAGTGGGCTTATCCTAGCTACTTGATGTGTCGGTATATAGTTATATATTGTTGGGATCAACAGTGGGATGTGCCATTCTCATTGACATATGAATGAGCCAGATCCCTAACATACTTCCTATGATCTTAAACCTAACTGAAGGATAAGGGGCACACACAGATTGACCACACTTTGATTTACTAGAGTGGCGAGTCTTACATGTACTCTAATACTTGTATTTCTGGTGTTGGCAATTTGTATGTGGCCTGCTTAGTCTGGACGTTTAGGTAAGCAGATCCGTTTCAGGATGGTGACATTCCCTGAGGAGCTCACAAGGTTCATTATGATAAACCCTGCAGGTTGAATTATTTAATTTAGGCATAAGTGAAAAGGAGTGAGTGGTATTACTCAGGAAATAAGAGATTATTTAATTGTGGTTGATTGTCATAAGCCAAATTTATTAATGAATGTATAAAACCTTAAATATGTGGATCATGTTAGTTTGGTGCAACCCGTTCTTAATAACGTGGTAATAAAGGGGCGAGTCAGCATTGTTACCGTGGTGAAGGTTAAAACAATGTTTTATTAATTATTTATATTCTGGGTTGAATAAGGAAGGATTAATTAATAAAGAGGGCCCACTTTATTATTTGCATCTGGTCCCTGGTCTGGCCCATGAACTGCTCAAGCCCATTAGGGTTAGGGTTTCTCAAAACCCTAACACTATATATAGGCCTTCTCTCTATCAGATCAAGTTAGACTTTTCAGTACATTGAGAGAGATGGCGGCGGCGATCCGGAAGGGAGAGACTGATCTATCTCTCCAGATCTCGGATTTAACTTGGTAGATAATCTTCACCAGATATCCAAGGAGCAAGGGAACAGATCAGAAGATCAGATCTGTAGGATCAACCGCTCATCGCCGACGTTCAGATTCAGATCTAGATCTATTTCATCGTTATTGGCTCTAATCTAGATCTGTAGATCAAACGGTGAAATCAGGTATTCTCTAAATCCATCCTCTGCAATTAATTTTGTAGGAGCATGCATATGATCGCACGGTTTATTTAATTGAAATTTGTTCTTGATATCCTAAGAACGATCCTCGGCAAGAAATTCATTAATGGCATCTCGTGTTGTCCATCGTAGACTCAAACCCTACACGAATTTATCCGCACATTTAAGATTACTAATATTCATTAATTAATTTAAGCTCTGACAAGTTATTTAATTAATTAACAATTTATATTCCTGAGTTAATCCACTCAAACCTTTTCACTTGTACCTGAACTTAATCAGCCTGCAGGACTTTAGCATAATGAACCTTTTGAGCTGCTCAGGGAATGTCGCCATCCTATACTGGATGTGGTTACCTAGTTCTGGTACCAGACAGTCATACACGGAATGTTATCACCCAAGATACAGATATAAAGGCTCAACTAGAGCCTTTCACTACAACTCAAAGAAATACACAATCTGCATATACTTCTGTACCTTCATTTAAGCTTAGGATCTCATCAAGCCAAAGAGATCTAGATTCTTTTAATGTCAGATAAAAGAATCGATCTCAAATTAGGTCCTTATCAATGCGTGCTCCACACTAGCATACCAAGCCATCCAAGATAAGATTCTTATTACCGCATATGCGGCAACCTACACCGACAGTTTATCCTGGAACTGTCTCAGATGTGATAACTATTTATATCTCGCTAGGTCAAACGATCCATACGATCTTTCGCAATCTACTACACACCGTATGATCTTCCTATCGATGATATAAGAGGATAAGAACGTTTGTGACACATGTTTGTTAATTCAGACAGGAGATGAACATACAACATTTATGATTCCCAGTATATTAGCCAATTGACCTTGTACATAATGTACCAATCATAATGCTTTCAGTATATAAATCCATCAATCTCCCACTTATACTCAAAGTATTATACAGGTGTTTTCTAGAGTATAATGCGTCTAAACTAATCTAGTTATTACATTATTCATTCTACGTGGCTGGCTTTGCCCTCAGCCTAGGTTATGTACATGCATCTCGTAGACCTTCTGTGGCATAGCTTTTGTTAATGGATCTGCTATATTATCTTTTGTATCAATCTTCTCTACTAGCACATCACCCCTTGCTATGATTTCTCGTATAATATGGTACTTCCTTTCAATGTGTTTTGTCACTCGGTGAGTTCGTGGTTCCTTTAAATTAGCCAAAGCTCCCGAATTATCACAATATACTGTGATAGTCTTGGGTAGCTTAGGAATCACGTCCAACTCCAGAAGGATGTTTCGAAACCATACTTCTTCTTTCAAAGCTTCAGAAGTGGCCACATACTCTGCTTCCATGAAGGAGTCAGCAATGCACTTCTGCTTAGCACTCCTCCATGATATGGCCCCACCTTCCAATGTAAACACATAGCCAGAGGTGGACTTCTTTTCGTCTCCGTCTGCCTGGAAATCTGAATCCGTATAACCCACAAGACACAACTCCTCACACTGATAGACGAGATAATAGTCTCTAGTCCTTTTCAAGTATTTGAGTATGTGCTTTACCGTTGTCCAATATGCCAATCCAGGGTTAGATTGCTATCTTGCTACCATGCTACATCAAAGCAGATATCTGGCCTGATGCATAGCATTGCATACATGAGACTCCCTACGGCCGATGCATACGGCACGTTTCTCACCTTATCTTTCTCCCTTAGTATCACCGAACACCGATCCTTGGAAAGATGTATGCCATGTCTGAAGGGTAACAAACCTTTCTTGGCAGTTTGCATGCTGAAACGGGCAATCACAGTATCCAAATATGATGCTTGAGACAAGGTCAGCAACCTCTTATTACGCTCCCGCAATACTTTTACCCCTGGGATGTATCCTGCCTCCCCAAGGTTCTTCAAATGAAACTGTTCGGATAACCACCCCTTTGTAGGGTTTTCCCGTGAACCGAATCACCAAAACCAAACTAAACCGGATCGATTTATAGATATTGTGCATTATTAAATACAAGATAAATCCTAGCATGCTCTTATGAATTTAATTCTCAGAATTGTGGATTGAGGAATTATCGTTATTCCGTAGTGTCTGAACCGATCTTTCGCGTTTGAATTTCCAACTTCAATTCAACCACGCAATTCGATTTAATCTGCGAAAGCAGAAATTAGTAATCTAATTTCTTAAAAAATAAAAAACAAAGAGAGAAGAAAAGAGAAATCTGTTCTCCAGATTAGATCTTCAGGGTTGTGTCCCAATGCTGCTCAGATCTGCTACTGATGAGGATTCCACATATCTGTGTTGTAGGCCGGAGCAGAAAAAATCCTTCTTCTCCCCTCTATAGGCGCCGCCTACTCTCTCTCTGCCTCTAGGGTTTTATTGATTTGAATGTGTTCAAAAGTGGCAAGGGTTTCCAGAGAGAATGGTCTATTTATAGACCCAGGGTTTTATCCCTAATGGGCTACTGGGCCCTTTTTCAGCATATTTAATTGGGCCAGTCCTGGGACCTAATGCACATAATAAAGTGGGCCTATAATTAATTAATTCCCATGTCCTCAACCCAGGACATAATTAATTAATTAATATTAATTCTTTTTTACCACATAATTAATACTGACCTACCCCTTTATTACCACGTTATGAGAACGGGCTGAATTTATTCAGAATCCCAATATTTAAGGTTACCGGACATCCATTAATTAATCGGAGCCTCTGAGAAGCTCTAACTACAATTAATTAATATCTTATTATTCCTGAGTAGTACCACTCAAACCTTATTACTCGTGCCTGAACTTAATCAGCCTGCAGGACTTTGGCATGATGAATGTTATTGAGCTCCTCAGGGAATGTCCCCATCCTATTACTCGGATATGGTTACCTAAACACAGTCTCAGGCTGTACTACAGGAACTGCTGTTACCCAAGATGTGGATATACGAGCACGTTACTTAGGCTCTCCAGCATGGCAAGTCAAAGCAACAGTTAACCCGTGCAAACCCCTGAACCTTCGTTAGGGTTTGGACTCAATCAATATAACGAGATCTTGTATTCGCTGATGTCAGACAGATGAATACATCTCACTGCGGACCATCAATATGCCACCTCTGCGTACCAGCATGTCATGTAACCATGACAGATTACTTATTCCGACAATGCCGCAACCATCCGGACAGACTTATCCTCATATGCTATCTCGGTTGTGATCAGGTTTATGTCTCACTAGGTCAAGTGATCATACCGTCTTCTGCGATCTACAACACGCCGTATGATCGTCCCTATCGGTGAGACAAGAGGATTCCATTGTTCATACATGTAAGATTGTTAACAGATAGGAGAAATAAACCGTTGTATACTCATTATAATAAATTCTTTCAGTATACAAAACCTATCAATCTCCCACTTATACTCAAAGCATAACTAAGCTATTACAGAGTATACAGTCCGTCTATCTAGTCTGCTGTCTCTTTAACCACTGTCAGTGGTCGACATCCACCTTAGACCCAACTAACGAATATGTCTTTCGTAAACTTTCTGCGGCAAACTCTTTGTAAATGGATCAACAAGATTGTAAGCAGTGTCAATCTTTATAATCAGCACATCTCCCCTCGATACGATATCTCGTATGATATGGTACTTTCTCTCTATGTGTTTGCTTGCCCTGTGAGACCGCGGTTCCTTTGAGTTTGCCACTGCACCAGAGTTATCACAATAAATTGTGATGCTCCTTGGAAAACTCGGGATCACGCCCAACTCTAAAAGGTAGTTCCTGAGCCATACCCCCTCTTTCGAGGCGTCGGAGGCAGCGACATATTCCGCCTCCATGGTGGAGTCAGTAATACATTTCTTCCTTGAGCTCCTCCAAGATACAGCTCCACCTCCCAGGGTAAACACATATCATGAGGTTGATTTCTTCTCATCCTGATCCCCTTGGAAATCCGAGTCTGTATAACCCACAGGGCACAAATCCTCACTTTGATAAACTAGGCAGTAATTCCTAGATATTTTCAAGTACTTGAGGATATGCTTTACAGCAGTCCAGTGCGTGTGTCGAGGGTTAGACTGATATCTTGCTACCATGCCAACGGCATAACAAATATCTGGTCTGGTACATAGCATCTCATACATGAGGCTACCCACTGCCGAAGCATATGGTACAAGAGTCATCTCATCTTTCTCCCGCTGTGTCTGAGGATACTGCCCACTAGAAAGATGAATGCCATGTCTGAAAGGTAGCAAGCCTTTCTTGGCGAGTTGCATGTTGAACCGGGCAATCACAGTATCCACATAGGATGCCTGGGATAAGCTCAACATTCTTCTCTTACGATCTCGAAAGACCTTAATCCCAAGAATGTAGCCAGCTTCTCCCAGATCCTTCATTTGGAACTGTTCGGATAACCAAACCTTGATTTCGGACATCACTCCCTCGTTGTTTCCAAATAGGAGTATGTCATCAACGTATAGTGCAAGGAAGACCATGCTCCCACTGACACAAATTTGGTAAACACAACTTTCATTTTCCAACTGTGCAAATCCATAGGATTTAATCACATCGTTGAAACGTAAGTTCCATGACCTTGAAGCTTGCTTAAGTCCATACAAGGACTTCCTAAGCTTCCAGACAAGATTTTCTTCGCCCTTGCTTATGTAACCCTCGGGTTGCTGCATTTAGATGTCCCTACCTTCTTCAAGGTAACCGTTTAGAAAAGCGGTTTTGACATCCATTTGCCAGATCTCGAGGTCCATATGTGCAGCTATGGCAAGGAGTATCCGGATGGATTTGAGCATGGCTACAGGTGAAAAGGTTTCGTCATAGTCAATGCCCTCTTTCTGACTATAACCCTTTGCCACCAGCCTCGCTTTAAAGGCCATGATCTTTCCATCCGCCCCTTTCTTTCTCTAGTATACCCATTTGCACCCTATGGCCCTAAAACCATTCGACAAATCAGTTTTCTGGTATACATCCATAGCAGTTATGGATTCAATTTCAGAATCCATGGCGACACACCATTTGGAAACATCCTTGTCCTGCACTGCCTCCTCCTAAGTCAGTGGGTCAGAGTCATCATGTTCGTCTTCCGGGCTCAAGTCCGAAGACTCACCCATGAACATGTACCTTTCCGGCTGGAAAATAACTCTCCCACTATGACAAGGCATCGGTGCCGTGTCAGTAGTAGGTGCAGTAACTTGTGGTCCTGTACCTTGCACTGAAGAACGTGACTGTGGTGTTGTGCCTCTCACAGGTGCACCCACATCTACACGTTCCCCTTCCCTTGGAATTGCATTATCGTTTTCAATTTCTTGAAGAACGATATCACTCCTTGACTTGTGATTACTCACATACTCGTCCTCCAAGAATCTAGCGTTGGTGCTAACAACGACTCTTTGACTCTCAGGATAGTAAAAGTAACCACCTTTCGTTTGCCTGGGATACCCTATGAACAACATTACTTTTAACCTGCTTTCTAACTTATCAGGTTCCTTCGACAGTACGTGTGCCGGACAGCCCCATACTCTAAACTTGCACAAACTAGGTTTGCAACCAAGGAAGAGCTCAGAAGGCGTCTTAGGAACTGATTTAGAAGGCACCACATTAAGCACGTAAGATGTTGTCTCCAATGCGTAGCCCCAAAACAAAATTGGTAAGTTTGCATAACTCATCATTGATCTTACCATCTCTAGAAGAGTTCTATTTCTTCTTTCAGCTACACTGTTTTGCTGGGGAGTACCCGGTGCAATCCACTGGGATGTAATCCCGTTTTCTGACAAATATTGCAGGAACTCATTACCGAGGTATTCTCCACCGTGGTCAGATCGCAGCAACTTGATAGTTTTCTCGACCTTCTTTTCTACCTCACCCTTAAACTCTTTGAATTTCTCAAAGCATTCAGACTTGTAGCGAAGCAGTTAAACATATCCGTACCTTGAGTAATCGTCAATGAAAGTGACGAAGTACTCGTACCCTCCACGAGCCTGCGTGGACATCGGTCCACATAAGTCAGAATGGATCAATTCCAACACTTCCTCTGCTCGAGACTGACTAGCCTTGAAAGGCCTAGTTGACATCTTGCCCTCGATGCAGGATTCTCAGACTTGATAAGGTACAACCCGGACTAAGTCCAATGTACCATCATCTGCAAGTCTCTGAATCCGTTTCAAGCTGATGTGACCAAGTCTCAAGTGCCAGAGATATGTAAGATCCTCATCAGAAGAAGTAAGTTTTCTCTTTCTAGGATTATCAATTATGGATGAATTACATGCAATACTTTAAGGAGATATTTGATCAAAGTAACATAGAGATTGTAAATCAACAAACCATAACGGATAACATTGTTATTACCAATGATAAATCATAAATAACAAATATCCATAAAAGTTGATAAAATTTGTCCTGCCGATAAACCACGACCCAAAAATAAATTCTCAAATGTACTTAATTCATCAAAACATAAAGAAAAGAAAACTCAATGAAGCTCCGTCATAAAATGTTGTCTTCATCCAGTTTGGCATCTTCTTGCCATCACTCACCAGCCTTGTCGGCACGGTCCCCTGCAAAGTACAACAACATGATCAACAAGTCAGTGCTTACAGCTCTATGAGAGCAACAACGGACTCTAATCATGCTTACAGTTATACATGCAAAATGGCATACCTTGTCTAGCTTTGTTGGCTTGACAATCTTTCCTCCAATGTCCTTTCTTATCACACCTGAAGCACCTGTCCCTTTCAGTCGCCACCTTAGGCTTTTTCCCAGCCCCACCATCCTTCACAGGTGTCTTCTTGGCCCATTTCTTAATCCCTTTCTTCCGCTTCATACTTTTCGGTACATCAGAGAGATTACCAGAAGTGGCCAATGCAACCTTCTGAGGGTTCATGACTGATTCCGCTGCCATCAAGTCATTGAGTAACTCATTAAGAGTATACTCTTTCTTGTTCATGACAACATTCAGCCTAAAACCCTCAAAGGACTTGGGTAGAGAATTCAGTATGATATCGACCTTAGCCTCAGCGTCAATACCTCCACCATGCACAGTTAGCTCATCCATGAGGTGAGTCATGGTAACTACGTGCTCTCTCACTGAGGTGCCATCAGTCATTTTCTTAATACTGATTTCTCTCATGAGATTGAACCAGACGGCTCTATCAGTTACCCCATAGGTCACCTCCAGACTCGTCATGATGTCATAGGCATCCCTATGGTGCTGATGTTGCTGTTGCAAGACTTTCGACATAGTGGTCATCATGTAGCACTTGACTACATTGTTCGATTTCTCCCACTTGTTATAAAAGTCTATATCCATTTGACTGGATTCAGCAGTTGGCACTTCGGGACGAAGTACTTGCAGAACGAACATATATTCTTCTGCAATCAGAAGGTACTCGAGATTGCGCTTCCATTCTAGGAAGTTTGGACCAGTTAGAGTGTTTTGTACGAGAATATTGATGACATTAGACATAGACATATCTGAAATAATAAAGAATCTTAAATAAGAACATACATGTAGAACTTCGAAAACAAATGCATTGAAAACCATTTAATAAATCAAATACAAATGTTTTCCACTAATTGCCTAAGAGTTCCCACCGCAAGCTACACTCGTAGACGTTTACGATGTCTCCCTCGACCAGAACTGCGGGTTTTAAGCCCCAATCCATTTAATTTCACTACCATGTCAGGATGCTTTTGACACTAGAAATTAATAATTAGTGAAAACCTTAGACCAAGCCATCTCTCAAGAACAGGGATGCAATTCTTGCATTATATTCTAAGATGCTTCTAAGCTATTAACCACAAATTTAACTCCGGCCAGAAGAGTCAGTTTACCATGGCACATAACCATACCGCACAACCCTTAAAGATTTTGTTATCTATAATTTAAATCAATCCTAGAATACTTGTGAAAGAGGTCTACGCAAGCTACACTCGTAGACGTTTACGCAAAGCCCTCCCACTATTAACATGATTTAAATTGTTTGTCTAGAAATCCCAACAATTGTACCCATGCACCTCTAGGAACTAGCAAGCTGCACTCGTATACGTTTACTAGAACGAGAGATACACTTACAGCCTAGGACCGCTTTGTGGAGGTCTATTGATTTTAATTTAAAAATTTGCATAGTTTTTTCTTTTAAAAGGTTTATTTATGCGCACACATAATTTTTTTGTCATTATATTTCCCAAGTTTTTTGCATGTAATAATACAAGCCCAAAAATTCCCAAAATATAATCCAACAGGAAATTAATCACATAAGCATGTTTGGAAAGCTGTAAATAATAAAAGCGATAAATCATGATTTTCCTATTATCTACACATGCTTAATTGCGCACATCAATAAATCACATACCATACAAGGACAATTAAGACAAAAAAAATTTCTCGTGGACCCATAAAATAGAAAAATAAATTATGTCTATTATAATTTGAATTTGAATCTAATTTAGATAATTCCAAATCTTTTCAAATCTTTTCAAATCTTCAAGGGCATCCAAAACTTGATTCACCAAATCTTTTGGGATTTAGGCCTTTGTGATCTGATGATTTGCCCTAACCCTAATGCAAACCCTAGGGTTTACACAGGATTGCTCAAACCACAAAAACCACAAGCCACCGCGACGGGACAGCATCAGCCGACGACGACCACCGCCGCTCGCCGCCCGCCGCTGCCCTGCGCCACTGCGCGCGTGCAGGCCACGCACCGTGGCCGCTGCACGCCCCAGTCGCGCGCCTGCCGTGCCGCCGCCGTCGCCCGCCGCTGTCGCCTGCCGTCGTCCTCTGCCGGCCCTGCGTCGGCTCCATCTTCGTTCTTCGTCCTCGACCCGTCCAATTATAGATTTTGAAAAAAATAAAATTACCGAATCTATTCTATTACAATTTTCTTTTCAAAATCTACACTAATCACGGATTTTCTCGTGATTTTACCAAATTAATTCAGCCCTACACGGATAAACCAACGCGGGCTAAATTATACGGGTTGCCACGAGGAACAAGAACCAACATCCACAAAACAGTAAATCCATACATGCATACAGAATTCAATTATGCACAAAAGAGCCAGAAATCAAGAATCAGGCTCTGAAACAAATTGTAGGGTTTTCCCGTGAACCGAATCACCAAAACCAAACTGAACCGGATCGATTTATGGATATTGTGCATTATTAAATACAAGATAAATCCTAGCATGCTCCTATGAATTTAATTCTCAGAATTGTGGATTGAGGAATTACCGTTATTCCGTAATGTCTGAATCGATCTTTCGCGTTTGAATTTCCAACTTCAATTTAACCACGCGATTCGATTTAATCTGCGAAAGCAGAAATTAGTAATCTAATTTCTTAAAAAAAATCGAAAACAAAGAGAGAAGAAAAGAGAAATCTGTTCTCCAGATTAGATCTTCAGGGTTGTGTCCCAATGCTGCTCAGATCTGCTACTGGTGAGGATTCCACAGATCTGTGTTGTAGGCCGGAGCAGAAAAAATCCTTCTTCTCCCCTCTACAGGTGCCGCCCACTCTCTCTCTGCCTCTACGGTTTCACTCATGTGAATGTGTTCAAAAGTGTTTAGGGTTTCCAGAGAGAATGGTCTATTTATAGACCCAGGGTTTTATCCCTAATGGGCTACTGGGCCCTTTTTCAACATATTTAATTGGGTCAGTCCGGGGACCTAATGCAAATAATGAATTGGGCCTGTAATTAATTAATTCCCATGTCCACAACCCAGGACATAATTAATTAATTAATATTAATTCTTTTTTACCACATAATTAATACTGACCTACCCCTTTATTACCACGTTATGAGAACGGGTTGCATTAATTGAGAATCCCCATATTTAAGGTTACCGGACATTCATTAATTAATCGGAGCCTCTGACAAGCTCTAACTATAATTAATTAATATCTTATTATTCTTGAGTAGTACCACTCAAACCTTATCACTCGTGCCTGAACTTAATCAGCCTGCAGGACTTTGGCACAATGAATGTTATTGAGCTCCTCAGGGAATGTCCCCATCCTATTACTCGGATATGGTTACCTAAACCCAGTCTCAGGCGGTACTACACGAACTGCTGTTACCCAAGATGCGGATATACGAGCACGTTACTTAGGCTCTCCACCATGGCAAGTCAAAGAAACAATCAACCCGTGCAAACCCTTGAACCTTCGTTAGGGTTTGGACTCAATCAATATAACGAGATCTTGTATTCGCTGATGTCAGACAGACGAATACATCTCACTGCGGTCCATCAATACGCCACCTCTGCGTACCAGCATGTCAAGTAACCAAGACAGATTACTTATTCCGACAATGGCACAGCCATCCGGACAGACATATCCTCATACGTTGTCTCGGCTGTGATCAGGTTTATGTCTCACTAGGTCAAGTGATCATACCGTCTTCTGCGATCTACAACAGGCCGTATGATCGTCCCTATCGGTGAGACAAGAGGATACCATTGTTCATACATGTAAGATTGTTAACAGATAGGAGAAATAAACCGTTGTATAATAAATGCTTTCGGTATACAAAACCCATCACCCTTTATGCCAGACAATACTTCCACATTGTTGTCAAATAAGAGAATATCATCTACATAAAGTGCAAGGAACTCCACGTTTCCGCTGACATGTAGATGGTACACGCAATTCTTGTTTGAACATTGTGAAAATCCATAGGATTTAATCACTTCATGAAAACGTAGATTCCATGACCGTGAAGCTTGCTTAAGTCCATACAGCGACTTCTTGAGCTTCCAGACCAAATGTTCTTTGCCCTTCTGCACATAACATTACGCTGTTGCATATAGATGTCCCGACCTTCTTCAAGGTACCCGTTCAGAAACGCGGTTTTACTCTTGGATTAGTGGTTTCTTACATATTCGTCCTCCAGGAATCTTGCATTGGTACTGACAACCACTTTCAAATTCTCAAGACAATAAAAGTAACCACCTTTCGTTTGCCTGGGATTTCCTACAAACAGCAACAACTTACACCTACTTTCTAACTTATCAGGTTCCTTTGTCAGCACATATGCTGGACAACCCCAAACCCTCACTCTATTCAAACTTGGCTTTCGCCCATACCAGAGTTCCAAAAGCATTTCAGGAACTGATTTAGAAGGTAGAAGGTTAAGCAAATAGGCCGCTATCTCCAAGGAGTATCCCCAAAACGAATTCGGCAAGCTTGCATAACTCATCATTAACCTGACCATTTCCAAAAGAGTCATATTTCTCCTTTCCGCTACACCTTTTTGTTGAGAGGTTCCTGGTGCAGTCCACTGGGATGTAATCCTGTTATTTGACAGGTACTGCAAGAACTTATTACTGAGGTATTCTCCACTACAATCCGGTCGTAGTGTTTTGATAGTCTTGCCCAACTTCTTTTCTACCACAATCCTAAACTCTTTGAATTTCTCAAAGCATTCAGACTTATTGCGAAGCAGATAGACATATCCAAATCTTGAGTAATCGTCAATAAATGTGGCAAAGTACTCATAACCTCCATGAGCTTGCATGGACATTGGTCCACATAAGTCAGAGTGGATCAATTCTAACACATCCTCTGCTCGAGACTGACTTGCCTTAAATGGCCTGGTCGTCATCTTTCCCTCTATACAGGATTCACAGATTTGATAGGGTAACACTTGAAAAGTATCCAAGAGCCCATCCATGCTAATCTTTTAATCCTCTTTAGGTTGATGTGACCTAGTCTCAAGTGCCAAAGATATGTTTGATCCTCATCGGAAGAAAAATTTATCTTTAAATGATTGTTATTATTGGATGAGTTTGCAACATTCACGGAAGATTTATGCGTACAATCAATGAGAAAGAGAGAGTCAATCAGTTTGCCACGACAGATAGCACCATTGTTCCCAATGATAGAAACTCCACTATGAAAAATAATTGAATATCCATCACTAAACAATTTGGAAACTGAAATTAAGTTCCGCCGAAAAACTGGCACATATAAAACATCTCTCAAAATCAAAACACTATTTTCAAAGCATAAAGTAAAATCTCAAATGGCTACTGCTAAGACTCGCTCTCCACTTCTCATTGAGATGATAATCTCGTCATTCATCAGCTGCCTTATCGGCCTGAACCCCTGCAAAGTATAAAAAACATGATCAGTAGCTCCAGTATCCACTACCCAAGAATGGGTAGAAACTGATGCTAAACATGTTTCCGTTATAAATGCACATGATGTACCTTGTCTACCCGTGCTAGGCACTAGACAATCTACTTCATCTAACCTTTTAAGCATTTCATTTGCTTCAGTAACTGCCTTGTCAAGAGCTGACAAAGTTGGAGCAAACTCAAATGCAATCATGTCAGATTCTTCTCACAACAGGGCCCTGAGTAACTCATGAAGAGGAAACTCACGCATGGCATCGAGAGATTTGATGAAATCATCATAAGAAATAGATAGAGAGTGCAAGACAATGTTTATTTCTCCCCGCTTAATGATTCGTTCACCTCTCGTTCTGTACTTTTTCATGATTTTCATCATACTGATGAAGTGCATAGCCAACGAACTCCCCTCAGTCACTTTCTTGCAAACCAGGTCTTTCACAAGATCATAACTAATAGTTCGTCTCACCTTCCCATATAGTTTCACAAGGTCCCTCCATATCTCAACAGCAGTTTGATATTTTCTGTTCTTGGGCCTTAATTCTCTAGACATATTGCACATGATAAGATAGTGGGCAAACTCATAAGTAGCTTTCCATCTTTCATAGAATTTTCGCTCATAGCTAGAACAATTCCAATACTGAGGAGACAGTTGGTCCATGTAAAGCACATAGGCATGTTTTGCAGTACAGAGTATTTCCATCAGGCAAAATTTCCACTCAGGAAATTTCGGACCGGTTAAAGGGTTTGATATTAAGAGGTTAACAATATGAGCAGTAGACATGTTCGAAAACAATAAATTAAAGCAGAAATTAAAAACATAGTGGCAAATAGTTGAAACAATTAAATATTGAAACCTTATGATTAAACAATATTAATGTTTCCTCCAATTTGCCTAAGTATTACTATTGCAAGCCACACATGTGGACGTTCACAACAAAACATTTAACCAGACTGCATCTTTCAATTCCAGTCCTTTAATTCCAATCTATGCCCCGGTTCCTTAGACAAATGGAATTAATAATTGGAGACTAACTTAGGACCATATTATCCTACTGAGCAGGGACATCACAAATGAGTTATACTGTGGACAATATCTAAGTTAGCATACCACCAAAGCCAACCCTCCCATATAAGGATCTACTAGGACACACCCTGATCCCTTATAATAAGGTTGTCTCATTTAATTCAATCCATAGAGAACTTATGAAAACTCAATACGCAAGCTACACATGTAGACGTTTACGCATGAGCTCCCACTTCTCACATGAATTAAATGTTTGTTTTAAGAAATCCTATCTATTAGAACTTATGAATAATAAATTAAGTAAGCTACACAGGTAGACATAAACCTAATAAATTACCCACTTTCAATAAAGGATCGCTTTGTGGAGGTCTTATTAAATAAGCTTAGTAATTTAAATTCATAAGGTTCAATTGCACAAATTATTTTATGTAGCCATAATTATAACATTGCTAAAATCCTATCATGTCATGCATGAACTCTGAATTTATAGTTATAATTAATTACATAAAATAAATCACATAGGCATGCTTTAAAAGCTGTAAATAAAAGCATTAAACGTGCTCCTATTATCTAAAACATGCTTGTATGCTGCGCAATTAATATAAACCCATATATCATGCGAAGACAAGTAATAAAGCAAATAAAAAATGTCCTCGTGGCCTCATGTTACAAAATTAAGAAATAATTCTATCTATTACAGTTTAAATTATTTCACAGATCTTCAACTGGGCTCCCACTACTTAGACTGTGATCTTATTTTATTTTCTGAAAATTGGGCCTCCCAAGATTTAATCCATCAGAAAATTGGACAACTGGGCCAGTTAACCAAATCATAGGCCTGGGCACACATTCCAAGCCCGATATCCTGCGAGAACTTGGCCCGACGAGCCACCCCCGGTGAACCGCCGCCGCCGCGAGGACTGCTGGAATTGTGCAATGATCACGCATGCACATTGCGTGATTGTAGCCCACGATCTGGCCTCCTCCGGTCGTTGTCCCAATCACCTTCCACCGCATCAGCCTGCACCGCCATTTCTTGTCCACGTCCGTCACCATCTTCTCCACCGTCGGCCTCATTCGCTTTACCGGAAATGTGCACAGGGCGCGGTGAGGATGCGCGCTCCAGCTGTGGCCGCAAACCCTAGGGTTTACACCTGCCGCAGCTGCACCGTCGCCCATCAGCCGCCGCCTGCCACCTGCCTTCGTCCCCGAGCCACGCCGCGACCACCTACACTGTCGAACCCATCCGAAGACCGCGAGCCCACCGTCGGTGAGCGCGCGTAGGGCCGCGCAGGTCTCCTGAGCGCACACGCGGAACCTAGGGTTTTGTCATGTCGCATGCAGCCCTCGCACCTGACCGCCGCCGCTCGCTGTCCCGGCTAGGCCTCTGCCTCCCCACGACGCCGTCCTGTAGCCCCGCATGCTACCTACCGGTCTGTGGCTGCATGGCCATCACTACGAGTGCACGCGCGTGTGCAGTGCTGAAACCTTAGGGTTTTGCACACAGCACCGTGGCCCTGCCGCGCGCTGTTGTGCCGTCCTACACCGACCGCTGTGCATAACCTGCTGCCACGCCAGCACCGTCGTGCGTTGTCGTGCACCCCTACATTCTTCGTGTTCTTAATTTTATTTTACAGATTTGATTTGAAAATTACAAGGAATAACATCCTAATATTATTTGAAAATTAAATCTAACCACGGATTTATCTCGTGGGTGAAAAAAAAATCCTTTTAAAAAGGCAGATTAACCCGAGAACCATGAAG
Source organism: Plectranthus barbatus (assembly GCA_026898455.1). Classification (NCBI taxonomy): domain Eukaryota; kingdom Viridiplantae; phylum Streptophyta; class Magnoliopsida; order Lamiales; family Lamiaceae; genus Plectranthus; species Plectranthus barbatus. Next base: position 576,369 of record JAPKLW010000035.1, on the reverse strand, counting down.
AATGAAAACACAACATCGTATGATATGATCCTCGTCGGGAAGGTTTAGATCGCAGCCCAGGAACACAAGTCGACACGACACGGAAATGACTCAAACAGAACTGGAAACGAAAATAATGAATGGATGGAAGTTCAACAACCCTAATTCGACCCTTCAAATGACGTATTCCAGACAAATCTCATATACACCCCGAGAAGCTGAAGAACTAATGATGTAGAATGGTAGAAGACACCATAATCGGATGTTTAAGTTCGGTTGATAAGTCAATTCGAATTTCAAGGAATCCACAAAAATTCTTGAGCTTTCAGAATATGAGAATTAAACTCAGAAAATATTATTGAACAAAAACTGAGTCTAAATTCAAAAATAAGCAGCCCTATTTATAGGGTGTAAAAAAAACGAAATCTCAACTCCTAATCTATCAAGGAAATCAAATCTAAAAAAACATATCAAATCTTTCAAGATATACAACATGTATATCTTGAAAATAATATCTAAAAAGTAAATAAAATCTAATAACTAATTAAATTGAAAATTAAAATAAAACTAAGCCCAAATCAAATCAATTAAGACGAGATGTCATAATTAAATTAATCCTTCCTGACCTAATTTGATTTTCAACTCTGATGGGCTTCTTAAATACTTCTTGAGCCCAAATCTCTTTAATCAGCACTTGTAATCCATAAGAAGCTTCATCATAGGTCCACTTAGAATATAGGCTAGATCTTGCTCTCGAACTGCACCATGGGCTCCATCATCATACAATCTAGAACCCATGCATTCATTCAAAAATAATTATCATGCATATAATAGGCAATATTATTTTTCCTGACAGAGCCAATTAATGAACCTGACTCTTATACCAATTGAAGGGATTCACGAACTGAATCACTAAATCCGTTAGCCGAGATCGTTAATTGGAATATCAAAAATAAATTTATATGCTTATTATAATCCTAGCATGCTCCTATTGATTATGCATAAGGGGGTTTATGCGGAATACCTGGATCGTAGAAACCTGAAGAACGAGTGCGCAGAGATTTGATCTTAATCTCTTTTCCCACGCACAAAGATTTATTCCTAACAGATAAAAGGAATTAAATCTAGAAAATTAAATAATAATTTTTCAAAAACAAGAGCTAAAGAAGAAAGAAGACGATCCTCCAGGTCTGATCTTCTAATCTGTATCCCAACTCCAATCCGAATATCTGGGGAAGATTCTCTTCGGATTCCTTGCCCGGTTGAGAAGCAGAATTTCCTTCTCATTTCTCAGCTCTAGTCGATCACCACAGCTCCCAAAATACTGGTTTGCTGTGCTACAACATATGATCTTGTGGTGTGTTCTGATTTGAGAAACTGAGGCATATTTATAGGAAATTTTTAGACTTCAATTGGGCCTGAGTTTCATGGGCCAGACCAGGGACCAGAATGCAAATAGCAAATAAGGCCTATCAATTAATTAATTCCCATATTATACCCAGAAGTTGTAATTAAAATAATTAAAATTCCAATTAATTATTTTATAAAAGGTGTAACAAAAACGTTAAAAAGTTTCGGGTTGTTACAATGTCCATCAGGAATTTTACATAAGTAAGGATTTGCTCCAATGCTTCCACCTAAGGTACATTAATATGAATTTTCTTGAGCATATCCAAAAACTTTTTGAACTGCTCCTCTTCCTTCTGTTTCTTGAATCTAAAAGGGAATGGTGGTTGGGGTAGATTGCAGTCATCTTCCACAGATTTTCTCTTACTATTGAGTACATTTCTCTCAGGAGCTTCAGTTTGCTTTTCCTGAGTTACCAACTCCTCATTAACTGGGGGATAAACTTCCTTAATAGGAGCTTTCCCTTCTCTGTGTGTTTTGACCCCAGTCTGATCCTCTTTTGGAGGTGATTCGACCTCTTTTTGTTGTGCCTCAGCTGGTCTTTCATCAAACTGTTTTCCACTCATTAAGGTCACCACCTTGCACTGCTCATTTCCCCCTCTAGGGTTATCGGTGTTGCTAGGTAGGCTTCCATGTGGTCTTTTCCTAATATCATTGGCCAATTGACCCATTTAAACTTTCAGATTTCTCATAGAAGATGATTGGCTTTGTATCAGGGCATCTTTACTTTTGAGCCTTACTTCATTCTTAGCCGTGAACTCTTTCATCACTTCCTCCATGGTTTTCTCAGGATTCTGAGGTGGTGCCTGCAAACTCTGCTGCTGGTTATTCTGTTGTTGGTTATTCTACTGTTGGTTATAACCACCTTTGCTAAAATTGTTGTGTTGTTCCCGTGCTGCAGTATTCTGGTGTCCTTGCCCAGACCATGAAAAATTGGGGTGATTTCTCCATCCTATATTGTAAGTGTTAGAGTAAGGATTATTGTTTCCCTGATATTGTTGAGGTATGTTTCCCATGTAACAAACAGATGTTGGGTTCGAAGGGCACTCCTCAAATTGATTACGTTCCCCACAGTAAATGCAGCTTAGAACCATTCCAGACTCTGTTGGCATCGGAGGGACCATGGCGTGACTGGTGTTTTTCTCAATATTCTTCATGGTTGTGTAGGGTTTGAGTCTATGATGGACAACATGAAATGCCATTAATTAAATTCTTGCCAAGGATCGTTCTTCGGATACCAGGAATAAATTTCAATTAAATAAACCATGCGAACCTATGCATGCTCCTACAAAATTAATTGTAGAGGATGGAAATTAGGAATACCTGATCTTCAACGTTTGATCTACAGATCTAGATCAGAGAATAAAATGATGAAGTAAATCTTGATCTGAATCTGAACAATGGCGGTGGACATTTGTTCCTACAGATCTGATCTTCTGATCTATTCCATTGCTCCTTGGAAATCTCGTGAGGATTATCTACCAAGTTGGATCCGAGATCCAGAGAAATCGATCAGTTTCACCCTCAGATCAGCCACCATCGTTTCTCTCTCTTTTCTTTCAATATACTGAAATCTCATTCACTACTTGATCTAATAGGGAGAAGGCATATATATAGTGTTAGGGTTTTGAGAAACCCTAACCCTAATGGGCTTAAGCAGTTCATGGGCCAGACCAGGGACCAAATACAAATAATAAAGTGGGCCCTCTTTATTAATTAATTATTTCTTGTTCAACCTAGAACATAATTAATTAATAAAACAATTGTTGGTCCCGGTTTATCAGAGTGTATAACGTTACACAGCGGAATTATTGAACTTATAAGTCTAACTTGCACTCTGTCCTGCTGGTTGCTCAGCTGGCTGGCTGACTGGCTAGTCAGCTGATAGCTCAACACTTAGAATATTTTAAGTCTAGTTTGCACAGTTATCAGTTTTCAGATATACACCAGCACTTGAGTGCTGGGTTTCAAATACAAATTTAAATACTGAAAGCAGATAAAGGCAAAGGCTTTTTATAGTGGTTCGATCAACTGATCTACGTCCACTCTCCAGTCGACTCACTGGAAATTCACTATAAGAGTAATCCGGTACAAAGAGTCCTACGATCTATCTCCAGCTGGTAGATGCCCCGTCTACCAGTCCACTGGATCAACCGCTCCCGGTCCTTGTCCTTCTTCAACTCTTCGTCAGATGGATGGAGTGCGAGCACGTCACTTTGATCTCCTCCTCTGACTGGTTGGGTGTTGAGTTCTCCCAAGAACGTAAATCCTCTACGGCAAACTGCCCGTAATAACTCAAGAGCTGGCTGGCTCTAGAGCTGCTATGTTCTTCCTCAGAAAGAGAAAGAACACCAAGCGAGGTCTGTAACTTACAAGCTGGAAGCTTAAAGTCTCGTGTTTGAATAAATCAACACACGGATAGCCTTTTGAAAGGCCTCGAAAGTTGTATGCTTTTACTTGCTTGAGCGTAATAAATTTCAGTCTTTCGGTAGGTGGAGAGTTGGCCAAGAACATTGAATGTTGATGGATCCCAGGTATTTATAGCCGAGGGATCCCATTCAAATATTCTAGCCGTTTGGACACATCCGGAAAAGTCTCTGTCCTCGCATGTCCTTCTGACGGCGGCAGGTAGGAATTTCCGGAAAGCGCCATGCTTGTGTCCGCTTTTTCTGACACAGACCTCTTTGTGTCAGAACGGCTCTATTCGTCAGTACGAGGAATCGGAACTGGTGTCTTGAACTGATAGACTTTAAGGATATCCTTCCTTAAAGTCTTACTTTGTCAGTATATTCCTCAGACGAATCTTCTTTTTGTCTCTAAGACTCTGGGAGAACGAATCTTCAATTCTGCTGGTAACCTCCGACTGGTAGAACATACTGGTGATCTTGTGCTGGCAGTCTCTGCTGGTGACTTTCCTTAGCACAATCAAGGTCTACCAATTTGTCTGGATGTTAACCCTTTCTTGGAATCTCCCATGACTGGTGGCTTCACCGCTGGTGAATAGTGTCAGCCAGAACACATATTCTGCTGGTAGGATTTGTCAGCCTCCTGCTGGTGAAATCCTTCCAACTGGTGAACAGTAGCCAGTCATTAGCTCTTGACTCCATGTTGATGAACAGTGTCAGCATGGGTCTGTCAGTCGTCGGCTGGTGAAATCCTTCACCAGGTAAGAGATTCTCATGCTGATGAACAGTGTCAGCATGAGTCTTGATCAGCTACGACTTACAACTCAAAAGACCTAAACAGGACTTTACATTTGAGACTAGAGCTATTCTAGAGACAAACTGACGCTGGTAGGACTTAGGATTTGATCCACCAAAACACTTAAACACCAAATCAAAAGATCTAAGCTATCAACTGGGGAAGGGAAACTTTGATAATTTTCCCAACAATTTCCCCCTTTTTGGTGCGATCAAAGCCTAACCAGCGAGCACTCAGCTGATGAGGAAAGTTACAGAATATTTCTGGGTTTTACAAGTAAACCTATCAGATCTGAACCCATGAAACCACTTCCTCACATCAGCTCTAACCTAAGGATCTTCCCCCTCAAACTGGGAGAGATATTGCTCGATTAAATTATGAAGTAAGAATCTGAGCCAGGTTAGAAATAAAAGATACCAAATGGAGTGCTGGTGCTGATTACACAAAATGTGTAAGTTCAGCTGGTAAGTAAAAATCAGTAGACATTAGTTGGACAATGAGAAATTGTCGTCAACCCGTCAGTAATCAATCCATTAATGATGCTATTACAAGTACAGGATTAAAAAAAAACTGACTAGTCTAACTGGTACAAAAATACTTGACCAAGAATTGAAGAGTACAAGACCTATGGCTGAGAAGAAGATCCAGGAGATTGATTTCGATTAGCTAGGTTCCTCAAGATCTCAGTAAGAGCCGCCATGTCTTGTCTGCTCTTCTCCCTTTCTTCAGCAGCTATCCTCCTCTCCTCTTCAACAAGACGGAACCTTTCAGCCTCGGCACGTGCTCGCGCATCTTCCCCCTCTTGGATCCGCACCAAAAAGGAGTTCACTCCAGAGGTGAAGGTCTCCATTTGTTGCGCCATCTCTGCTCGGTAGGAGGAAAAGCGCTGGTCCATCCTGGCATCAATGAGATCAAGCAGTTGCGCAGGCGGATGGACCTCGGAGAGAGGCTGTGCTGAAACTGCAAGGGAAGAGGAAGGCACATCAGTTGCGGAAGGAGCCGCTGCTGGTTCAGATGCAGCTGATATCTCCATCGGGGCTGGCTCCTCCGCTGGCACTGCAGCAGCTGCTGGTGCCTCTACTTGTACTTCCTCAGCCGGCTCTGCTACTGATTCAGCCACCACTGGCACTGCTGCTGGAGCTGGCTGGACTTGTTCAGTGAATTCCACCACTTGCCAGTCCATAGAATCAGGGACGAGATCGCCCGAGACAATAGGAACATGAGGGACGGCAAGGGTCAGCCACAAGCCATGAGAAGGATCCTCCTCCACAATATGGTCTACCAGCAAGGCGCAGGCAGCCATGTCGAACAGGATAGCATGATAGGGAGGGATCCTTGGGAGGGTAACCAGCACTCTGAGGCGTCGGAGCGCGTACGTCAGCTGGTACCCTCGACTGCTGACTCGGAACTGGAGAAAAGGTAACTTGACCTTTTGCCGTGGCGGGAGGCCGGAGCTTCCAGTCAGCTGCCTATACTCTGCAATCTTCAGCAAGCGGCGCTGGATCCTCCTTGTAGACAGTTGCTGGTGGCATTCAGGATCGGTGCCCATGAAAGCATTGGCCCACTCCTCCTCCGCTCTCCAGTAGCCAAGACCCAGCCTGGCATAGAGAACCGCCCGCTTCTCCACAGTCAGCAGACGCTGGCATCTGTCAAAAATTCTCCATCTCCGGAACTCCAGACATAGTTCCGGATCCACCCTCCAGAGCCTTCGGTAG
>JAPKLW010000035.1:527078-566729 GCA_026898455.1 Plectranthus barbatus | reverse complement strand
ATCATACTCATCTGAAATGATGTCTGCATCAGTTGAGAAAACTTCTCGCAGAGAGTTATATTCCTTGATCCGAATATGATGTCATCTACATAGATCTGCACCATTAGCATGTCACCACCATCCTTGAGAAGAAAGAGAGTCCTATCAATCTTCCCTTTTCGAAATCCATTGCTGGTGAGGAATTGTGACAGCGTTTCGTACCAAGCCCTGGGCGCCTGTTTCAATCCATACAGGGCCTTTCTCAGCTTGTACACCTTGGTGCCAACTTCAAAGCCTGGAGGTTGCTCGACATATACCTCCTCTTTTAGCTCGCCATTCAAGAAGGCGCTCTTCACATCCATCTGGAACACTGTGAAGCCGTGATACGCTGCATACGCAAGGAACAGCCGTATCGCCTCCATTCTGGCAACTGGTGCGAAGGTCTCATCGAAATCGATCCCTTCACACTGCCTGTAACCTTTGGCGACTAAACGAGCTTTATTTCTGACCACGGTGCCATTCTCATCTCGCTTGTTCTTGAAAACCCACTTGGTGCCAATCACTGACTGATGTGATGGTCTCTCCACCAAGTCCCAAACGTTATTGCGAGTGAATTCTGCAAGCTCCTCTTGCATGACATTAATCCAATCGGCAGATTCGAGCGCCACTCCTATGGAAGTAGGTTCCATTTGAGAGATAAAACAACTCAGGAGCGCACTGCCGTGTCGAGTCTGGACAGAACCTTCCGGATCACCGAGAATAGCATCAGTTGGGTGATCCCTCAGCCATTTGGGAGGACCAGCGACTGCTGGTGCCGGCTGTGAAACAGGTTCATCTGTCCTGACGACTGGTGCTTCCACATTTCCACCAGTCGGGGCTGCAACATCAGCTGGTGCTGGACCTTCACCAGTTGGAACAACTTCATCAGCATCACCTTCTGACTGGTTGTCTGAACCTCCACCAACGTTGTCAGCATCAGCTGGAACATCCACTCCAGCTGGTCCATCATTGTCTTCTTCTTCAAAAAGGCCAGTAGGGATTCCCCCTAGATTGTTGCTAGGTCCACTCAGGGAGATTGAGTGTAAGGTCTCAGCAAGATCATTTGCATCACCGACCCTCTCAGGTTGCTGATGGGCACCTGAGGGAACTGGTTGTGAAGATGATCCATTCATAGGTCTAGTCGAACCAGTTGGTTGAGCATCGGAAGAATTCCTGCCCAACTGGTTGCTGACATCCTCGACCTCAGGAACATCTTCAGCCAGTTGACGTAAGGTCCTGCGCACTAAAGTAGCTTCATCAAAAACAACATTGCATGTTATTTCCACAAGCTGGGTAGTCTTGTTAAATACTCTATAGCCCTTGTGAGAGGGATGTCCATATCCGACAAACACACCCTCATCAGCCTTAGGCGAGAAAGCATTTAACTTCGACTTCCCATTATTATGGATATAACATGGTGAACCGAATGCACGAAGATGAGCTATAGAAGGCTTACGACCAAAGTACACTTCGTAGGGAGTTTTCTGGAGTCTGTCGTTGATCCCGCTTCTATTCTGAGTGTAGCAGGCAGTCATCAACGCTTCTCCCCAGAAACTCTGTCCCAAGCCGGACTCAGCCAGCATGGACCGGACTGCTTCTTTCAGCGTCCTGTTCCTACGTTCTGCCAGTCCATTTTGCTGCGGTTGCCTTGGTGTAGATCTCTCATGCTTGATCCCGACCTCCGCGCAAAAATCCATCAGCGGACCGTTGCAGAATTCAGTCCCATTGTCTGATCGAATTCGCTTCACTACTGCTTCGCGTTGCTTCTGCGCTTGGATGATCAACTCAGGAAGAATCACCTTCACCTCATCCTTGGTTCTGAGAAGCTTTACCCATGTATAGCGCGAGTAGTCATCAACTACTACCAGCGAATATCGCCTTCCTCCAATGGTTTGCGGCGTTACTGGTCCAAACAGGTCCATATGTAACAGCTCAAGTACCTGACTGGTACTGGGACAAACAGGTGACTGGCTCTTGAAGGACTTCTTGGTTTGCTTGCCTTGCTGGCATGCCTTGCAAATTCCTTCCTTCTTGAACCCGCCCTTGGGAAGACCATCTACAAGATCATGCTTGGTTAGGTAATTAATAGTTTTGAAGTTCAGATGACTTAACCTTTTGTGCCACAGCCAGTTAGTTTCCATGGAACTGGTGGCTACAAAGCATGTATCAGTCTTCCCACTCTGCCAGTCAACGACATAAAGGCCTCCTTTCCTGACACCTTTCAGCTTGGTCTCACCAGAATCTTCATTCTTGATCTGGCACCCAGACTTGTCAAACACAATGGTATAACCATTGTCGCACAGCTGACTGATGCTCAGGAGGTTGTGCTTCAGATTGGTAACAAGGGATACGTTCACAATACGCACGTCATCTTTCTCTATGCATCCCTTGCTGATAACTCTGCCCTTGGAGTTATCACCAAAGATAACTGGAGGTCCTCTGACCTTGGTGAGCTCTGAAAACAGGAACTCCTCACCAGTCATATGAGCGGAGCAACCACTATCAATGATCCACTCGCTCGACCTCTGAAGCTGACTTGCATGACCTAGTTCCTGCAAGAAAAATAGAATCATTTAGGTCCCCGATCATCAGCGGGTCCTGCAGGGTTAGATCTCTGGATCATTCCTTTCGGAATCCAGACTTGTGTGATCTTCAGCTTGGTGTTACCCTTGCTGACATCACCTGTGGCCTTTCCCTTCCTTCTAAAATAATGCATGGTTTGGTTTTTGGAAGGTGTGGCTGAGTGTGCAGATCCTCTGGAGGTATTCTTCCTCTGAGGGTGTCGGAAATTTCTTTCCGACCGCATGTGTTGCCTTGGGGGTCTCTGGAATTGAGGACCACGATGATTAGCCTTCCCAGCCCTTGAGAAAAGATTTTGATTGGGCTCAGGCCTCCGATAGGTGTTCCTCCTATCGGGAAATATCCTTCTCTCAGTATTCCGCTGAGAGTTGGATCCCTTGTAAGCATGCTGGCAACTGGCATACTTGTAAGGTTGGGCGTGGAATCTCTGAACAGCTGGTGCTGGCTGTCGGATTCCACTGGCAGCTGACGCTGACTTCATTGCCTTAGAATAATTCGGCTTAGTCTGCGTCTTCGGGTATGCTGGCGTCCTGTCAGCAGAGGATCTTGCCAGTTGAGGATTTTGTCTTGATGACTCACCTATGTATCTGGACTTATGGTTCCTGTACTGATCAGCCACACGGGACTGACTGGCATAACCAGCTGGTGCTGATGCATTTGCCAGTTGGCCCTTACCCTTACCAGTACTGATTTGTTCGGGCTGATTTATGCTCAAATCTTTTGTAAATCCCAACCCGGACTTATCAGAAGGCTTTCTCCAATGACTTAGAGCTGCCTCCAAGTCTTTCGAGCCTTTATTTAGAAAATTGATTTTGTTTTCTTGCTCCAGAACGAGATTGTGAAAGTTATCTCGTTCAGTTTTTGCAATTTGGAAATCTTGGAGCAATTCAGAATGAGCCTTTTTCAAACTTGCTAGCTCTTCGCTGATGGACCTCGATTTTTCAATCTCACTGGTCAAAACAGTAATTTGACCTTTCAGCGAAGCATTTTCACCAGCCAAAACATTTTTTATTTCATAAAATTTTAAAAATTCATGCTGAAGAACATCTAAAGTGACGTCTTCTGAGTCGGAGCAATGCGACTCAGAATCGTCTATGATTTGTACTGGCATGATATGCAATTGAGGAACTGATTGTACCTCATTATCAGCAGCGAGTGCCAGTTCTTCCTCATTGTCAGCATTTTCTTCAGCTAGCTCTTCTCCAAGAGCTGCCATAAATGCCAGGAGAGCTTCCTCTTCCGACTCTCCATCTGACTCATACTCCCCATCATCATGGTCGGGTATGTCAGGCACCTCCGTCCTGGTCAGCATGGCTTTGGCAACAGCCTTGGAAGCACGCTCTTCAAAGAGCTTCTTCAGCCTTTCCCTCTCAGTTTTGTCCACCTGTGGACATTCAAACTTTAAGTGATCAGGGGATTGGCACTGAAAACAGGCACGAGGAGCTCTCTTGACAAATTTTCCGTCAGATGAGCTAGAAGAAACTCCCTGTTTTGACTTGGCTTTTTCCAGAAGGATAGCCAGTCTTTTCATCTGTTGCTCTAGTTCAGCGATAGAGCTCTCGCCGCCTTTGGAATGAGATCCTGATGCGGACTGGATCTCCTTCGGCTGATTGTGCTGTGCAGCGGGTCTCTCAGCATGGAAGGGCTTCTTGTGCTTCCACTTGAAGTCCTTTTTGACGAAGTACGCCTCGTCCTGAGCTTTAATGCTGGAAGACTCAACATTCCTGATGGCCTCATTCTTGTTCACCATCTGGATGTCCCACTCGTGTGCCTGCAACTGAGCAAACAACTCCTTGGGAGTCATCTTGGATAGGTCCTTTTCCTTCAGAGCTGTCGTTTTCACGAACCAATCTTCTTTAGGCATCTTGGACAGGATCTTCGAGTTAAGATCAGCATTGTCGTACTCTCTGCCCAGAGACTTCAGCTCGCTGACAATGGCGTTGAATCTCGCCTCCATCTCCTTGATGGTTTCTCCAGTCAGCATCTGGAAGGACTCATATTTGTCCACTGCAACCTGCAATTTGTTGCGTTTCATTTGGTCAGTTTCTTGACATAAACTATCAAGATAATCCCATACTCCCTTGGCATTATCAAACTGGAGGGCTTCCTCCATCAGCGACTTAGGAAGAGAAGCCAGGATCAGCTCGTGAGCAATGGAATCCAACTGATTCCGCTTCCTGTCCTCGGCGTTCCATTCGCTTTGAGGCTTTGGGATCACAGCAGCTGGACGATCTCCTAGCTGGTGTTGTATCATGGTGATCTCAATCGGCCCTGTCTCTAGCACATCTTTCATCTCTGGATGGATGCTCTTTAGAGAGATGAGCGACCTCTTTCGCCATATATCATGCTTCACAGTCCCGTATTCGAGTAGCTTCGGATTATTCATCTTGATGTACCTGAGCTAATCAAACAGACAAACAAATAGAGTGCAAGGAAACGCGGATCACGGTCCTAAGCGACTCAGATACGAACGGTCTGTAAGAACCTGGCTCTGATACCACTTGTTGGTCCCGGTTTATCAGAGTGTATAACGTTACGCAGCGGAAATATTGAACTTATAAGTCTAACTTGCACTCTGTCCTGCTGGTTACTCAGCTGACTGGCTGACTGGCTAGTCAGCTGATAGCTCAACACTTAGAATATTTTAAGCCTAGTTTGCACAGTTATCAGTTTTTAGATATACACCAGCACTTGAGTGCTGGGTTTCAAATAGAAATTTAAATACTGAAAGTAGATAAAGGCAAAGGATTTTTATAGTGGTTCGATCAACTGATCTACGTCCACTCTCCAGTCGACTCACTGGAAATTCACTATAAGAGTAATCTGGTACAAAGTTCCTACGATCTATCTCCAGCTGGTAGATGCCCCGTCTACCAGTCCACTGGATCAACCGCTCCCGGTCCTTGTCCTTCTTCAGATCTCGTCAGATGGATGGAGTGCGAGCACGTCACTTCAACCTCCTCCTCTGACTGGTTGGGTGTTGAGTTCTCCCAAGAACGTAAATCCTCTACGGCAAACTGCCCGTAATAACTCAAGAGCTGGCTGGCTCTAGAGCTGCTATGTTCTTCCTCAGAAAGAGAAAGAACACCAAGTGAGGTCTAAACTTACAAGCAGGAAGCTTGAAAGTCTCGTGTTTGAAAGATATCAACACACGGAAAAGCTTTAAAGAAAGCCTCGAAAGATGCTTGCTTGCTTGCAATGAATGTTCGTTCTTTCGGTAGTTGGAGAGTATTGAATGTTCAGGATGCAAGCGTGTAAGCCAGTGTGCAAGCGTGGAAGCCTCTTAAATGTTGGTAGCTCCGACCTATTTATACACGCAGGATCCCATTCAAATTTCTAGCCGTTTGGACACATCCGGAATGGGTCTCTGTCCTCGGATGTACTTCAGACGGCGGCAGGTAGGAATTTCAGGAAAACGCCATACCTGTGTCTGCTTTTTCTGACACAGACCTCTTTGTGTCAGAACGGCATTATTTCGTCAGTACGAGGAATCGCAACTGGTGTCTTGAACTGATAGACTTTAAGGTATCCTCCCTTAAAGTCATACTTTGTCAGTATATTCCTCAGACGAATCTTCTTTTTGTCTCTAAGACTCTGGGAGAGCGAATCTTCAATTCTGCTGGTAACCTCCGACTGGTAGAACATACTGGTGATCTTGTGCTGGCAGTCTCTGCTGTGACTTAGCACTTGCACAATCTTAGTCTACCAATTTGTCTGGATGTTAACTCTTGGAATCTCCCATGACTGGTGGCTTCACCGCTGGTGAATAGTGTCAGCCAGAACACGTATTCTGCTGGTAGGATTTGTCAGCCTCCTGCTGGTGAAATCCTTCCAACTGGTGAACAGTAGCCAGTCATTAGCTCTTGACTCCATGCTGATGAACAGTGTCAGCATGGGTCTGTCAATCGTCTGCTGGTGAAATCCTTCACCAGGTAAGAGATTCTCATGCTGATGAACAGTGTCAGCATGAGTCTTGATCAGCTACGACTTACAACTCAAAAGACCTAAACAGGACTTTACATTTGAGACTAGAGCTATTCTAGAGACAAACTGACGCTGGTAGGACTTAGGATTTGATCCACCAAAACACTAAAACACCAAATCAAAAGATCTAAGCTATCAACTGGGGAAGGGAAACTTAGATAATTTTCCCAACAAAGATTTATTTTCAGTACAAATCTTCAAACTAGGATTGATTCATGCTAGATCATCATTTTATTCACTTAGGTGTAGGTATGAGCGAATCTAGGTGATAGTTGGCACGATTATTGCAGTCATTACATGGATAAAAGTGTCGAGAATAGCATTCTTTCAAATGTTCCTCTATCTAATCCATGTGTGGAAAAAGGACATAGGATGTTGATTTACGAGCTTAAGGAGTAAGTTAGAAGCTTATAAAATGACTGTTTGTAGTTTCTAGCCTCATCAACGACCAATTCGCCGTAACAAGGGATTGGTTAGGGTAGGGTAATAGTCCATCTATCTAGGGACTAAAAGTGTTTGCATTTGGATTTGACTCAATTGGAGCACATTTTCATTTGATTCAACATCTATTCGATCTCTAGTGAGTTTTTATGATCCCAGTTCTACAGAGCTTTGAGAAATTTGAAATATTGTTTTCCATGTATTTTGTTGATTGATGAATGTGTTTAATGTTGTTTCTAGATAGAATGGATTCGAGTTTTAGGAATTTAGAACAAACATAACGACTTTGCACTTTCCTAGCTATAAGAAGCCACACGATTAGATAGTACTCCTTAGGGCGAAGCGAGTAAGTTCCTTCGATTGATTTTTATTACTTGATTGACCTTAGATTTTAGTGATCAATTTTACCATCATCAGTGGTAGGGCCACCTCTCACCGCGCGCGCGTCCCTCTAAGATCCAGCAACATCACCAGTTGTTGCAGGCAAGCATATGGGGTCGCGCACAGGCTACACTCGGCGAATAGAGACTCTGCAGGTTCCGAAAGCACATGATGTGGAAGTTGGCGGCAGCACGCAGCAAATCTATGTTGCACGTGGCTGGGACGCTTCTTCGCCGATGGGCGCATGCCTGTCTCCTCGCTCTCCCTTAACGAGTTCATATTTTTACTCATTATTGGTTTGATTTATCTTTGTTTTTAGTTGAATTTGAGTTTATTTTAGTTATTTTTATTGCATGAATCAGTCTAGGAGGGTATTGCGCTTGTAGTGGTGTATTTTTGCAAGTTTAAGGTCACGTTCACCGAAAATACGTACCGAAAGCAGTGGATGTTCAAAGAAACAGACATGACTTCTTTCAAACTTGTAATTTGGGCTAATTGATCATGTCAATCAAAAGAACTTTGAATTAGCTTTCCAATGCAACTTGAATAGGGTCAATCGGAGTTTGAGAGCAAAAGCTACGACTAAAACAGTGAGAAAGTGCAGAATCGATCGACGCAGCCAGGGACGGTCGACATGGATGCACGTCAATCGATGCCAACCCGCATCAATCGATGCAAATATTTTTTTCGAGTTTCTAGAAAGTTTTCACAAATTTTGGGCATGATTTGGCCAAGATTGAAGAGATATATCATATTGGAAGCCCTAAAGACTCAAGATTAAAGATATATTCATTATACGATATGGAGATATAGATATGCATCGAATCTAATCCTCTCTCCTATAGAATTCAGCCTTGTAAAGCCCAATTAAAAATTATAAATATCCCTCTAGTTTAGACCATTTAGTATGTTTATTTTTTGTGCTTTCTTTTTATGTTTTTATTTTCTTTTATTTCAGTAGTAATTCAAAGTCTAGTGATTATTTTTCCTACACTCTTTGAAATTCTTTTTTTTTTTTTAATTTTCAATTAAGTTCATTTTCCTTTAATTATTTCTTTTTCTTCAATTATGTCTAGCTTAATTCCTAACAGGTTCTAGGATTTGAATATTATTGTGGATGCATGTTTAGGATTAATTAATTAGGTTCATGACTTCTATGTTTATTTTATAATTCTAGATTAATTTAAGGACTGAGAGGTGATGATTAATTTAGATGTCTAGCTATTGAGAAGGACCAAGAGGTGAATATTGATCGTGAGATTAGGAATGCATGATATACTCTATATTGTCCATTGAGATGTATTAGACTATAAGAATTGAACAGATTTGCTTATGAGATTGACTAATTTGGAGATCTTGAGACCGAGAGGAGATAGTCACTAATAAGTAATATAGGGTATATTTTCCCGAACAAGGAAATATATCATTATTGCAGTATTCCACCTGTAAATTTAATTGGTTCTTACATGTTATCCATAATAAGATTTATGCCCTAGGATCTTTGATTTGCTTATTTGATTTAAATTCCTCTTTATTTTCTTCGCCTAGTTTTATAAATCCAAACCTGATTTCTGAATTACTCACACAAGTAATCTGAGACTATGCTTTATTATATAGGAATATTTTGCATATCTTTTTTCTGTGGGTTCAACTACCTTAGGGTATTATAAATTTATTTGACAACTATTCTATAATTAATCTGTTATATATAGCAGTGATCAAATTGGCGCCGTTTTTGGGGAATTGATAGATTTAGCGCCTGTTATTAATTATGTTGAGGATTTTTGGATTGAGTTGTATTTTTAGTTTTATTTTCGTGCCTCGGTGTCGATCGACATAGCTTGATACGATCGACGCGTGAGTTCAATCGACGCAAACCAACTTTTTGCATCGATCATCTTTGACTTACCTCGAGTGACACTGAGGTTTAGTTTTCCATATTTTTTATTTTTGTACCTTGAAACTTTAATTTTCTTTTATCTTTGCAGGTAGTGCATGAACACAAGACAAAAAGGGGAACCACTCAAACCGTTTAACCCCGAGATTGAATCAACCTGCAGAAGGAAAAGAAGAAGAAGAGTAGGAGAGAGAGTACAAGCTGTTGACATGGAACAACAGAACGAACAACCAAATCAAACACCGAAAGAAGCAGCAGTCCATGCTCAAGAAGCTCAAGAGCTACGAGGAAGACTAAGAGAGATGGAAGCTGACTATAAGGAGCGGAACACCCAGTTATTGCTGCTAAATAATCAACAAGGGCAAGGTGGAGGATAGCAACAACGAAGAACCATTCAGCAGAGGTTCCAACCTCAGCATGAGGAAGGTGGATTCCGAATTGGCATCGATGCCAATAATTTTGAATTGAAGACCGGCCTAATCTAAATGGTTCAGCAGAACCAGTTTGGGGGAAGAGCCACGGGGGATCCTTACGTGCACCTGACTCAGTTTGTAGATCTTTGCGACACAATCAAGATCAACGGAGTAAGCCATGATGCCATTAGATTGGGGCTTTTCTCATTCTCGCTTCGAGGTAAGAGCATGGTTCGGTGGAGTAGACCGGACTCGAATTGGTACATGGAGGAATTAAGATCACAATTCATACTCAATTTCTTTCCTCCAAGTGTGACTATGAAGAGGAAGGCCCAAATCACTCACTTCACATAGCAGGCGGAGTAGACGATGTACGAGGCATGGGAGAGATTTAAAGAGCTGCTCAGAGCCTGTCCTGGTCATGGAATTGACTAAGAAGAACAAGATTGCCACTTCTACGAAGGGTTGACACCGCGGATAAAGGAAAATGTGGATTCCTCAGCAGGAGGATCGATCACCTTGAATACCGCGGAGGAAGCCATGGAACTCTTCGCTAGGATGGCCATGAATAGCTATCAGTGGCCTACACAAAGACAACTGCCCGTTAAATTTGTGGAAGTGAGTGGGGGATTGGATCTTCTACAAGAAATAAAGAAGCTTCACGAAGAATTTGCGAAATTGGAGGTTGGCCGAACCATTGCTGCTGTCGAGCCAGCCCAATGTCAAGAAATTGTACCGGTGGATGTGGATTATATACATCGAGTAAGCTCTTCAAATCAAGAAACTACATTTGTTCTCGATGAGGTGAATTATTCCAGTAATTATCAATACAATTACCGCCAAGGGAATTAAAGGAAGCAATATTTCAGCTCCAACGCTCAGTGCAACCATCCTGTATTCTCTTATGCCAACCCAAATGGTGCTGAGATGCCTCCGCCTGGTTTTACAGCTCAACAATGAGCAATTGTAGAACATAAGAAGCCGAACATTGACGACATTCTTGCAAAATTCATACAAAGTTCGGATTGAGATTTGGAAAGGTTGAGAAGAAGGTGAAGAACATCGGGAATTAAGTTCATAACATCTCAAAGCACATGCAGATGTTCGACACTCAACTAAGCAAAAGAGCGACTGAATTAGGTAAAGAACACAAGCTGGGGTAGCTACCTAGCACAACTGAGGCCAATATGAAGAGCAATCCCGTGAATGCCATCAAATTGGGGCTTGGGACAAGCTACGAGGGTCCTGGTATATGTGTAAAATGGCATATTTTTCGATGTGTGAGCGTGCATGCTTGTGGCCATTTTACCCTCATATCGTATACTTTCGTTGTTCTTTTGTCTTGTTTTCGTGTTTGAAATGTTGTAGGACGTGTTTTGAGCATAGTATGGCATATTTGGTGGAGTTTTGGAGGAAAATCGTCCGAGTTTAGAGTCCGAGGAGGTTAGGCTCGTCCAAGCGGAACAAAAGGAGGGTTTTAGAAGCTTGGAGGACTCGCCCGGCCGAACAAAGCAGGCTCGACCGAGCTGAGCCGGGCAGAGGGCTCTCTCGGTCGAACAGTGCAGGCTCGACCGAGCCTGGCTGGCAGAGAGCAGGCTCGGTCGAGCGGTTCTGGCTTGACCAAGCCAGAACATGCTTCCCAGATGTGTTGTGGTTCCCAGGATGGCTCGGGCAATCCGAGGCCCTGTTTGCTCGCCTATAAAAGGGGGAAAATCAGTTAATTGAAGAACTTTTGCCCAAAATTAGAATAACCATCACGATACTACTCCTTAGATTCATCTCAAAATATCTCCCCAACCAAAATCAAGGGGAATCAAGCCACATTCCATCTATTTGGTGAAGATTGAAGAAGGAAGAGAGGTAGATTGGATTCAAGTAAGACAACTGAAGAAGATCAATCGTAGGCCTTGAAGTTTTGTAATGAATTCTTTCAATTCTCAATTTGTATTGTACTTAACTCAAGGTATGGAGAACTAATTTAATTAGTGAGTGTTGTATTACGGATATTGTGATGGATTGAATTGATTATGCTTGTTTACTTTCCTATGAGGGGTTGATTTGCACTTGAGCTTGTTCTTGCGTATTAGGTGTAGGTAATAGCCAGCCTTTAGGTAGTTGACGTGAATGTTGCAGCCAACACGCGGACGGAATCGTCGTGATAAGTGCATAATCTTATAGTTCTAGTTCTAATCCATGTGCGGAGTTATTATTGTAGGGCAATAATCGACTGTCGTTTGGGAGTGGCCTAGGAGTTAATAACGTAGTTGTTTGCAACTCCTAGTACCATCTACAGCTAGTTATCCGTAGCAAGTGACTAGCGACTTAAGAGTCGGTTGCTCAACCTCATAGGAATTAAAAGTTGTTTGCAACATAACTTGGTTTAATTAAGAACAATTGAAGTTTACAAACACTCACTATCTTCTAAGATTGTCGGATTTGTTATCTTGATCTACCTATACAATTGATTGAATTGCTTGCTTGGAGAAGTTGCAATTTGTTTAATAGTTGATTGTTTGCATTTAAAGTTTTGTTACAATTGATCGCCTAGATAGATAAAAACCAACGACTTTTGTGTAAACTAGCTATTGATACCCTTCAATGGAGTAGATGATATCCACTTGAGCGAATTAGAAAAGAGACCAGATTGATAATTTTAATGTGTTAATTGTGTGTGCTTCACACGGTTACCACGTTTTTTGGCGCCGTTGCCGGGGAATCTTTTAGTAGGTCTTGTGGAATTATTGAAAGTTGAAGTATGGTATGCTAGGTGTTTGAGGAAATGCTTGTGTGAATAGTTTTACTAACATTGTTTTATTTGTTATTTGTGTTTGTTTGTTTTTGTTGAATTGTTTACTTGTAATTGGTTTTGTGGATTTTTCCTAGGTGGTTTATGATCACTCGATCAAAGGCTAGAGAGCTTGAGGCAAGGAAAAGTCAAGAAGGAAGAGGACATATTCAAATTGATTTTGAGATGGCTAACCATGGGGAAGATACGGTTAGGATAGAAGAGTTGGAAAGGCAACTCGAGTTGATGAAGGCTATGATCAATGAGAGGAATGGTCCGAGGAGACCATTACAAAATCTTTTTCGACCTCAAGGGGAACCATTAACGGGAGGTTTTCGGTTAGGAGTAAATGCCACGCAATTCGAGATAAAGCCACAGTTGGTCCAAATGATACAGAACAACCAATTTGGGGGGCACATAACCGAGGATCCAAATGTTCATATCTCTCAATTTTTGGAGATTACTGATACTATAAAGATCAACCAAGTGCCTCAAGATCAAATACGGCTGCAGTTATTCTCATTCTCTTTGAGAGATGGTGCTAGGAATTGGTTCGAAGGCTTGGACAAATCAAATATTGTCACTTGGGAAGAGTTGAGAGAGAAGTTTCTATTCAAGTTTTTCCCACCAAGTTTGACTTTGAAGAGAAGGGCTGATATCACATCGTTTGGGAAAAGATACGATGAACCTCTATACAAGGCATGGGATAGATTCCGAGAGCTTCTACGGAAATGCCCAAGACATGGTTTTTCTCAGAGTCAATTAATCTGTCAATTTTATGGAGGACTAGAATATGAATCAAAGATACTATTGGATGCATCATCGGGGGGAGTATTCCTTGATCTTGAAGAAGACGAAGCATGGAGGATGATTGAGAGGATAGCTGCTAATAATTTTCAATGGTCAAGAGGAAGAATGGAGTGTAAGGCTTTAAAGCCCGTGAAAAATAAAAACGAGATTGAAGTTTTGAGAGATCAAATGGTTTCAATGCAAGAAAAAATGGACAAGTTGATGAATAAGCTTGAGGGAAAAGATCTTTCATATAGAGGAGATGTACATCTTAAAGAGGACAAGTGGAGAATGTGTCAAGAGTACGAACCATATAGTGGGGAATGTACAAGCAATTCATGGCAAGAGTTAAATACACCTTCACAAACTTGTGTGAATGGACCAAGAGAGGAGTATTCGGGAGAAGAAGAAAGAGCACGGGAAATAGAAATGGATGTAGAATGGAATTGTGAGAAAAATGTAGGGATGTTGGAAGATATCAAAAAACAAGTGTCGTGCATCATGAATCAATTAAGTAAGGGAGAAGAAGATCCTTTGGAAGGAATGTGTAGAGCCATCACAACTAGAAGTGGAATCTCTTATGAAGGACCGAAAATATAAGTATATGGAGCGGAAAAAGATAAGGTTGACGGAGGCACTAAAAACAAAGTTACTTTCAAGGAAGAAGAAGAAGTCATTCCAACAGTGGAAAAAGAAAAAGAAGTAATGGGGGGAAAATCTGTTGAAAAGGAAAACCCACCTCGTATGCGCTTTCCACAACGATTTGAGAAAAGTAGGAAGAATAGGAAATTTGATCAATTCTTAGAACATATGAACAAGATTCAAATAATTCTTCCTTTATTAGAAGTCTTACAAGAAATGCCGGGGTACATGAAGATGTTGAAGGAGATGTTTACCCAAAAGTGTAAGTACGACATTGGAGAGTATGAGACGGTGAATTTTTTTTAGGAATGTAGTGCTGTCATTCAAAGAAAGATGCATTTCAAACGACAAGATCCAGGGAGTTTCACAATTTCATGCATAATTGGTGGAATGGAAGTGACTAGAGCTTTATGCGACTCCGGAGCGAGCATCAATTTGATGCCCTATTCTTTGTTTAAGAAGTTGGAGATAAGGGAGATCAAGCCAACTACTATGAAACTTCAAATGGTGGATCATTCTCTATCATACCCAAAGGGTATTGTCGAAGACGTGTTGGTTAAAGTGCGTGACTTTATATTTCCGGCAGATTTTGTGATACTTGATATGGAAGATGATGGTGATGTTCCTTTGATCTTGGGGACACCATTCTTGTCTACCGGAGGAGCATTGTTCTATATGAAGCACGGGAAGCTGACTTTTCAGTTTGATGATAGAAAAATCACTTTCTCGTTCCCGGAAGCGATGAAGAGATGTATGGCAGATGAAAATGAAGAGAATTGTAGCATGGTGGAGGTAATACAAAATCCAGATTTAGCAAAAAGAGTTGAAAGTGAACCATTATAAGAGATATTGCAAAATTCCTATTATTCAGAGGATGTTGGTGGAAATGAAGAAGTAAAGGAGGATATTGTTGAATATGTTCGAATTTTAGATAACTTCCCAATTTATATGATGAATGGGGAAGTCAAGTTTTTGGAATTAAGAACGAAAGAGGAGGAAGATGAAGCTAAACAAAAGAAGATGGAAGTGAAGAATAAACCTCCGAAAGTTGAATTGAAGGAGTTACTGGATCATTTAAAGTATGCCTTTTTGGGTGAAAATGGAACTTATCCGGTAATTATTTCTACCGAGCTTTCAAGTGGCGAAGTGGAGAAATTACTTCGGGTTTTGGAGGATGCATAGGTCGGCTATTGGGTGGCAATTGTCCGACATTAAAGGAATAAGCCCGGCCATTTGTATGCACAAAATACTTCTTGAGGAGACATGTAAGCCCAAGCGACAACCTCAAAGAAGGTTGAATCCAATGATGCAAGAGGTGGTGAAGAAAGAAGTCCTTAAGTTGTTGGATAATAATATCATTTATGCTCCTAGTGATAGTGAATGGGTGAGCCCGACGCATATGGTACCCAAGAAAGGGGGATTTGAAAAAGTGGTAAAGGAAAATGGGGAAGAAGTGATGGAGAGATTAACTAAATGATGGCGGTTTTGTATTGATTATCGTGCTTTAAATTTAGCTACACGTAAAGATCATTTTCCCTTACCCTTCATTGACCAAATGCTTGATCGTTTTGCAGGGCATTCTCATTATTGCTTCTTGGATGGTTATTCGGGGTACAATCAAATTATGGTAGCACCAGAGGATCAACATAAAACAGCTTTTACATGCCCCTATGGAGTTTTTGCCTATCGAAGGATGCCTTTTGGACTTTGCAATGCACCGGCTACATTTCAAAGGTGTATGATGGCTATCTTCCATGGGCTTATCGAGGAGATTATGGAGGTATTCATGGATGATTTTTCAGTATTTGGTAGTTCATTTGATGTATGCTTGTAAAATTTGGGGACTGTTCTTGCTAGATGTGAGGAGACCAATCTTGTTCTTAACTGGGAAAAATGTCATTTTATGGTTTGTGAAGGAATTGTGTTAGGACATAACATTTCTAGTAAAGGTTTAGAAGTTGATAAAGCTAAAATTTGTGCTATTGAAAAATTACCTATTCCTAAGACTGTGAAAGGTGTGCGGAGTATTTTAGGACATGCCGGTTTTTATAGGAGATTCATTCAAGACTTTTCAAAAATAACTAAACCTTTATGTTGTTTGCTTGAGAAGGATGTGAAATTTTTGTTTGATGAGGCATGTGTTGCTGCATTTGAGAGATTAAAAAAGGCTTTGGTAACAGCACCGGTGCTTATTTCACCTAATTGGGATTAGGAGTTTGTGTTGATGTGTGATGCGAGTGATGTTGCACTTGGAGTAGCCCTTGGACAAGTTAGGGATAAAGTTTTTAGGGTGATTGCTTATGCTAGCAAAACTTTAAATCCAGCCCAATGTAATTATACTGTCACATAGAAAGAATTTTTATCCTTGGTTTATGCATATGACAAATTTCGCTCTTATTTGGTGGGAGTTAAATCAATTGTGTACACTGATCATGCTGCTATTCGATATCTGTTTAAGAAACCGGATGCAAAACCTAGGCTCATCAGATGGATTTTGTTGTTGCAAGAATTTGACATTGAAATTAGAGATAGGAAAGGATGTGAAAATGTGATAGCAGATCATTTGTCTAGGTTAGAGGAACCTGTGATTGGGGATGAACATAAACTATGTATCAATGATAGCTTTCCAAATGAACAAGTTTTCTATGTTGCTTATAATACCCCGTGGTATGTTGACTTTTCTAATTTTCTTGTTGCGGGAGTATTTCCTCCTGATTTGAAGTACCATCAAAGGAAGAAATTCCTCAAAGATGTGCGATTTTATTATTGGGAGGAACCTTTCTTGTTTCGAAGATGTGCAGATGGGGTCATTCGAAGATGTGTGCACCAAGGAGAGTGGAGACGGATAATAGAGGAATGTCACGCTTCTGAGAGTGGAGGAAATTTTGCAGCTAATAGAACAGCTTTGAAGGTACTTTTGTGTGGTTTTTATTGGCCTTCTATTTACCGTGATTGCATGAATTTTGTTAAAGCATGTGATAGATGTCAGAAAACAGGGTCAATTACTCGTCGAGATGAAATGCCCTCTAAACTTTTTATTGAAGTGGATTTGTTTGATGTATGGGGGATTGATTTTATGGGCCCGTTTCCTTCATCTTTTGGTTATCAGTATATTCTGTATGCAGTGGACTATGTGTCCCGCTGGGTGGAAGCTATTCCAATAGTTACTAACAATGCTAAAGTCGTGATGAAATTTTTGCAAGGTTTAGTAACACGTTTTGGAATTCCTAGAGCTTTGATTAGTGATGGGGGAAGCTACTTTTGTAACAAAATGTTGGAAAATCTATTGGTGAGATATGGAGTTAAGCACAGGATAACTACTCTCTATCATCCTCAAGATAACGGTCAAACGGAACTTACAAATCTTGAAATCAAATCTATTTTGGAAAAAACAGTTGCTTCTTTGGGAGGTGGGGCCATATCTTGGAGGAGTGCAAAGCAGAAGTGTATTGCTGACTCCACCAAGGAAGCAGAATATATGGCAGCTTCTGATGCTTTGAAAGAAGCTGTATGGTTTGAAACTTCCTTCTGGATTTGGACGTGATTCTTAAGCTACCCAAGACTATCACGGTGCATTGTGATAACCACAAACTCACAGAGCCACAAAACACATAGATAGGAAGTACCATATTAAACGAAAGATCGTAGCAAGGGGTGATGTGCTAGTAGAGAAGATTGATACAAAGAATAATCTAGTGGATCCATTCACAAAAGGTTTGCCTCAGAATAGAGGAGGATGAGCGAATTGAGGAAGATGCTAAGTATTTAGAGGCACAAGGAGAAGCAGCTATGGCAATGGAAGTAGTTGCACATCACGAGACCGATATGGCAGCTGAGACACTTACAGAAACTCATGAATCTACTGAGAGTAGAGAGTTGGTGCTAACAACTTCTTTGTTACATGCCCTGCCTGTAAGTTCCAGTGATTTTCACTCCTATGTTAATGCTGCTGTGCAATTTGTCCTTTAAAAAGTGGCAATGGAGGTTGCCGACGTGAGAAAAGAAGTTGCAGATGTGAGAGGAGAAGTGTCTAGCTTGAAACAAGACATGGAGGTTTTGAAAGTAGAAGTAGCAGAATCCCAGCAGCAGTTGGTGTCCAGTGTTTAACTCTTTCTCTTAAACCTTTTTGGCGGCGATCAAAGAGGGGGAAGAAAGAAGAATTGCTGAGGCTGCTCGGAGGAAGCAAGAAAAAGAGCAGATCGCTGCTAAGGAAGAAGTGCGAAGGCTAGCAGAGGAAGAGCTGAAGTAAAAGGAGATAGAATTCAAGCTCCGGAAGCTTGAGATGGAAAATGAAAAACTTGCTAAGAAATTAGAGAGGGAGGCTGCTGAGAGAGAGGCAAACAAGGCATATTATGACAAATTTGTGCAGATGGCATTGGGCAAATTTGATGAATATGATAAGAAGCCAGCTCCTGACTCCTGAAGCGGAATTTGAATATGCTAGCAAGTTTTTGTAATATTTTTTGTCTTTTTCAGTTTAATTGTAGTTGTAAACTCTCAAATCATATATGAAACTAAATCAGAATTAGACTATTACTCATTGTCCACTTCTGACTTTTTGCGTGTCTTAGTTGACATAGACTATTCGTGTATTCAACGAAATTGCATGTCGATTGTCGTATGAATGTGTGTGTTGAGTTATCTGTCTTTCGATTGGTAGTAAATGCATGCTGATTGATTGGGTGCTAGATTCTCAAGCATATTCATAAGGAGCATTTACTTGTGCTTAATCGAGATTATTTCCTAGCTTTAGTTGAGGGGAATTTATTGAAACCAATCTTTGCTAGGATTAAGTTGGTTAAATTATGAGCTAGATGTCTAGACTAGATCTGATACTTTTATTAGAATTTCTTGTAAACTCAGAAAATTTTCCTTCTTAGATTCAGCAATTGCTAGTAGGCTTTGATCGACCAAAAAGGGGGAAATTGTTGGGAATTATTCCTGGATTTATGTTGTAAATCTCCCTTTAGATCAAATTGTAAATGTTTTGTTGAATCCAAGCCTTAGTTATTTTGGTGGATAATTGCTGAAGTCTAGAATAGTCTAGAAACTCATTTGTAAAGTCCTGTTTAGGCTATATATCGAGTTCTAATAGAATAGAAGTGCTTGTGGAAGATTGCTGAAGGATTCAGCAATTGAAACGAAGGAAATCAGATTCCAAGAAACTTTGGAAGATTCTTGACGCTAGGAGTGTTCTCAGCAGTTAGGAAGATGTTGGCTGCTAGAGACGTCAGCAGACAGAAACGACTGCTAAGGAGGTAGTAGCCAAGTGCTGAGAAGAATGACTGCTAAGAAGTTAGTAGTCATATGCTGAAGAAACGACTGCTAGGAATACTTGATCAGCAGTCAGAAGTAAAAAGATAGCAGAATGCTGAAGGAGTCAGCATTCACTAATACTTAGAAGATTGCTAGAAGTTGTAGCAATTAGGAATCAAGACTCAAAATGCTGAATATGCAACTGCTTAGAAGTCAGCAGTTGGATACAGTAAAAAAGGTCTAGGACTTAGCAGAATGTTCCAAGCATTTTTCGAAAGAATGCTAAGCAAGGAAATAACCAGCAATCTCTGCTAAGACTCCCGTTCTGACAAAAGGTACAACCAAGGACACAAAGCTTTCCCGAAGTAGGTGAAAAAGCACTGTACCACGCTGGAAAGGACGAAAAAGCGTGTAGCTCTATTGGACAAAGAGAACGTTGTGTCTAACGGGTGTGGAGATTCAAAGTTTGAATCTCCAGATATAAAAGAGAAGTTCAAACAAGAGACTACTACGACTACTACAACAACTAACGACTGCTTCTGCGACTGATAACTTGTACAAAGCAAAGCAAAGCAAAAGAGTAGTCAGTTGAGAGCACATTAAAGAGACAAGAAGAATCTCAAGCTCTCAACTAATAAAAGTGTCAGACATTAAATATCTGACACTGCATTCAAGAAGAGATTCCTTGACTTTGTTCAAGAATCAATCATTGGGATAACTTCCATCATAGGAAGCATCCAGCATTCATATATCTGAAAAGAGATTGACTAAGACGGGATGTTGCCAAAAACCCCCAAAAGAATTTAGGAAGGAACTTAAAAGCATCCATTACAGCAAGGATAAGTTTTACGAAGGTGTCGCCCTTGACTTAGCCGCAGCTGTCGAAATATAGAAGTGACGGAGGATAGCTTTGTAGTCGCTGGCTCAAAACCTCACCACCTGCTACAAGTGACCGGCGAATCATTGTCCTTTCATATATCTTTTTAGTGAAATTCTAAGTGTTCGGCTGAGAAGTGGACGTAGATCTTAAGGATCAAACCACTATAAATCATGTGTCTTTATTACTGTTCCTTGTTACTGTATTATTGTTTCTACCATTGATTTAAAACTTAGCAACCTCAAGTTGCTAGAGTATATCTGAAACAATATCAACTCCAACTTTAAGCTAAACCTTTGGAAAGGAACTAAGTGCAAGATAACTTGAATCATTCCGCTGCATTTGTTAAATAGTCTTCCCCTGATTAACACGACTCTGATCAGGGACCAACAACAGTAATAAACATCTTATCTTGGATGGCTTGGTATGCTGGTGCGGGGCACGCATTGATAAGGACCTAAGTTGAGATCGATTCTTTTATCTGACATTAAAGGAATCTGGATCTTATTGGCTTGATGAGATCCTAAACCTAAATGAAGGTACAGAAGTGTACACAGTTTGTGTATCACTTTGAGTTGCAGTAAAAGGCTCTAGTTGAGCTTGTATATCTGTATCTTGGGTTATAGCAGTTTGTGTATGACTTTTTGGTACTTTAACTAGGTAACTACATCCAGTATGGAATGGTGACATTCCCTGAGCAACTCAAAAGGTTCGTTATGCTAAAGTCCTACAGGCTTATTAAGTTCAAGCATAAGTGAAAAGGTTTGAGTGGATTGACTCAGGAATATAAGATGTTAATTAATTAAATGGCTTGTCAGAGCCTAAATTAATTAACGAATGTTTGTAACCTTAAATGTGGGGATATACCGAGCCTATGCAACCCGTATCTCAAAACGTGGTAGCAAATAGGTGGGACAGTATTGATTCTCTGGGGAATGAATTAATTAATTAGTTATATTTTGGGTTGAATATGAGAATTAATGAATTGATAAGACATATTTTCTATTTGCATTCTGGTCCCTAATCTGGCCCATGAAAACTCAGGCCCAATAGAATTACAAAATTTCCTATAATTAGGCATCAGTTTCTCAGATCACAAGACATCACAAGATCATAAGTTGTAACACAGCAAACTAGCATTTGGGAGTTGTGTATGATCGACTAAGATCTGAAAACGAGGATGAAATTGTGCTTCTCAACGAGCAAGGAATCCGAAGAGAATCTTCACCAGATATTTGGATTGGAGATGGGATACAGATTAGAAGATCATATCAGAAGGTTCGGTTTCTTTCTTCTCTCTCTCTTCAGTTTTCAAAATTAATATACTTAATTTCATAGATTTAATTCCTTAATATGTTAGGAATAAATTTTGGTACGCATGAAAAAAGATCGAGAATCAAATCTCTGTGCACTATGTTCTTGAGGATCCACAATCCAGGTATTCCGTAAAACTCTTTTATGCATAATCGATAGGAGCATGCTAGGATTAATCGTAGGCATAGTAGTTTATTTTGATATTCTAATTAACGATCCCGACTAATGGATTAAGTGATTCAATTCATGAATCCCCTCACTAACTCTCTCCTACTTAAGATTTAATTTGCTCTAAACTAACTTGAAAAATCAATCGAGCAATATCTCTCCTAGTTTATAAGGAGAAGATCTTAAGTAGAAAGCTAACTTTGAGGGGGAACTTTTCTGAGTTTATGTGACGAATTGTCAAAATAATAAAAACTCTACAGTTATCCACACCTCATCACTCTAGGTTTTAGATGGCTTTAACCACACCGAAAAGGGGGAAATTGTTAGGATTTTTATTAGAAGTTCTTCCATACTTTTTGTTGTTTTTGTGGGTCAAAGATTGTAAGCATCTTAGTCAGTTTTTCCAGTTTCTAGAGTTCTAAACTGTAATCTTTGTATAGGATCGATCAAGTTGTAATAGAACTTAGGCTGAATACAGAGCAAACGAGAATGCTTGAGAACTGACTACAAGCACGCCTTGCCTTGACCAATACTGAGTTGAAGCACCCAGTTTATGGTCCATCCATACTGACAAGGAGAAGTTAGTTTGAGGGCATTCCTGAACTGACTAGGAGAAGTCAGTTTGAGGGTTTTCCATACTGATAAGGAGAAATCAATATGAGGGCATTTTCCATATTGACTATGGATAGTCAGTTTGAGGGTCTACCATACTGACCTTGGGAAGTCTGTATGAGGGCCAAGCTGTACTGACAAAAGATTGTCAGTATTAGGGCCTCTACCATTAATGCTTGAGCTATTGGAAAGATATCGAAGCACAGTCATACTTAGGCATTAATGTATGCCCAAGTCAGTTTGAGGTGATCCAAACTAGGATTCCTCGGGTTGAAAAGAAGTCTGGCATAAAGTTAGTGTATAGTACACTAACGCAGCATAGCTGGCACAATGGAGACTTAAGGCGTGGGCTACGATTGGAAAATATAATCAATGACTCTAACGTTTGGATTTATGAGTCCAACATATAGAAATTAAAAATGCCAAAGGTTCTCCTCTATATAATGGCCTGCCCCCCAAACTTAAACGGTTACCAAACTCGAAATGAAAAAGTCTTAAAGACAAAGGGCATTCTAACAGGCCATCTCTCTGCTAAACTTTCTGGGCTGTGTATAGATCGTAAGGAGGCTTGTATTTACTTAGTGAATTATCCGAACCATGGGTCTGAAGAGTGGATGTAGGATATTGATATTCAAACCACTATAAATCTTGTGTGTTCCTTACTTCTTTATTTACATACTTGCTCTATTTTTATGTTTCACAAACCGACTTTTAAAACCTTCAATACTTCCAAGTATTGAAGAGTATATACTGTAAAACTGACTTAATCTAAACAGACCAAAGCTTAAGTCTTCTACACATAAAACTGACTTTACTTTGTTTTTATTCGAACCAGTGCAACCGTCATTATTTACTTCCATTGCACATTTAACCTTCCGCTGCATAGTTTTGCACTCTGATTTCGGGACCAACACTGCTGTAGCAGTTGCTCGACCTGCCCTAGCTTGTACTTACATCTACTTTATTGATTATTAAATGGACATTTTTTCTTGATTTCAATTATCATTGCTTGTCAATTGCCTTTATTCATTTGAAGTACTTTATTTACATTCTTGTGATATGTTTGCAACAATTTTTTTCATTTATTTTGTATTAGTTCTTATTGTTTTCCTAATCGGTTCCTTAGCCTCGTATCTATACGAAATCGAATCTCAACAAACTCATTAGTCTTTTCTTCATTCAGATAGAAATTACGACCCAACACATTCTGACACAATATAACTATGAATGTTGTTGAATGTGAAAAGTTATGCCTGCTAAATTATCGCATGTTGTAAATGCGGTCAAGTTTTCCATTAATTTACTGTGCTAAAAACTCCTACTCTATCAATTTAATTTATATTGTTGTTTCTACATGTGATTTTTAAACACAAATATGAAGAGGAGTATTTTTGCTAGCATTGAAAAGAAAAGAGATGAGTGGTTGGTGAGAGAAAAGAGAAGTAGCGGGAAGAGAAAAAAAAATAGGTGAAGAAAAGAGAGTGTAGAGCATTTCAAAAGATGGTGGATATATTTATTGATGAATAAAAGTGCTAGATATTATTTTCATTTGAGATACTTCTTCACCATTTAAATAATAAACCCTAATATTTAAAAAAAAATAAATAAATAAGAGCGCCTCACGAAAGAATCGTGAAGCACAATGAAAATTTTCCCGTTGAGGTTTCTAACTTCTTTCAAACGAGCACCTTGAACCTCGCTTTCACCTTGATCACCTTAATTGGCAAAAACAAGCGCACCTAAACTTAATGCAAATTGTAACAATATAAGAAAATCAAATTTTCACATATTTAAGTGGACGCCTATGAGTGGTGCAGTCACTAGTCAGCCATCTGATGTTTTATTAAGATCTAGTAAATTTAAATCTTCAGCAAAAAGGTAATCCAAAATTTCTTGTTTCTAGTTCGTATCACTAATTATGCTTTATTTTTCTTGGGAACATACTGTTCTCTAGTAAATTAATAGAAGGCATACTTATTGGACATAGTGCACAAAATCATACTTTGATGAAGGAGAATATTGTTAGACTGATGTTGAGCTCGATGATTATGGTGTGGTTGGAGAAATGGTGAATGCTTTGTCGAAGATGAAATGAGTTGGAAGCTTTGCTGCCATGCATGCAGCATTTTTTTACCTTATTTAAATAAGCGTCTTCACGCTTAATATTTTGTTTTGATTTGTGGCACGTGTCAAGCATGTGCTCGTTCACGTTTTCTTCCCTTACCTAGCATATATGTATACGCAGATTCTCTTCTGAGCTAAGAGTTTTTTAGATGAAATTAAAGAATTTTTCCTCTTTATATGCTCTAAAACTAGAATTACAACATGGTGCCCGAGCTAGGTTCGATTAATTGATCGATTCTTGTTTTCTTCATGGCGAATTGACACACGGCATGACAGGCTTTAGCTCAGGATGAGCAAGGAGATTCTTCTACTGCTGACCTAGGGGATGTTGATAATTCATTTGCTTAGGCGGTGACTAGATCGGGGCAAGAAACCGATGTTACAACTCAATCCTTATGTCATGGAGGATGTGCTTTTTATTCACCCGAATGACCACAGTTCGCTACAAATTGTTACCGTGCAGCTCACAGATAACAATTACTTTACCTGGAGTCGATGCGTGAAACGTGCATTGGGTATTAGGAATAAACTGAAACTTATTGATGGATTTATTCTTGAACACCCTATTGATTCTCCCTATCATAACGCCTGGATGAAGGTCGATTATCTAGTTTTTACATGGATTATAAAATCCATTTCTAAGGACCTTACCGATGGCTTTCAATATTTAGATAATGCTTCACATTTGTGGAGAGAAATCGAAACTAGGTTTGATAGATGCAGTGGTCCTAAGTTATATCAACTTGAGAGTGAGTTGATGAATTGTATGCAGGGGAACTTGTTTGTTATGCATTACTTCAATATCATGAATTCTTTGTGGGATGAGATCCGCCTCATTAACTCTCAAACCAACTATGTTTGTGTCTGTGGTGCTACACAGTGATTAGAAGATAAAAAAAGGCCATGAAATTTCTCCTATGATTGAATGATAGATATGATGTCGTTCATAGCCAGATATTATTATTAGATCCTTTACCTATTGTTAGGGTCAGGCCCGCGAGGCCCAGGCCCAATAAGCATGTCGGCCCAAGTAGCAATTGGACCAGAGCAGCAGGCCCACTCGGAGTGGCAAGAGATGTGGAATCGCCTAAGTCTAGTAGTCGTCACCGACATGCTTAGCTCCTCGGTACCGAGCTGTCAGAAGGGTCGGTATCGAGTAGTTCGATGAAGGAACCCTAGGAGCCCGGTGGCACGCGATCGTTAGTAACCCTAGGAAAACTCAAAAATTCTGGAGATGTTCCGAGATTCATGGTGAGCACGAGCTCGTGTGCTCCTATGGTTAGGTCAAGCACCCCCTCCTTATCCTGCCTATAAATAGGGGCGCGAAACTCAGTTTTAACATGGATTTTCTCACATAAAAACAACGTTGTAATGTTGTCGAATACTCTATGGAATTAATACAATACACACGCTTGTCATCTCATTTTTATGTTTAGTTATCGTTTTCCTTCTGTTTCGCTCTTATTTAGATTGTTGTTGCTTGTTATTATCTAATAAAGTTCCAAGAGCTCCTATTTCCCGAAATTTGAACCTCAACATTTGGCGCCCACCGTGGGACTCTTGGGATTACTTTTCTGATTTAATGGCAAGTAACAACGAAAAGAATGGTGCTTAAACTGGAAATCTGACAGGAAACCCTCCCACTGGTGCCGGTGGGACGACATAAATCATTCCTACCGACGAATTAATCAGGCAGACCCTACAACTCACCGGAGCGCAAGTTGTGCCGCCAGACACATTGAACGCTACGTTGGCCCGCCTCGTTAATGAATCGGAAGAAAACCAACAGCTTGTGAAGGAGATGGATACTCGCATCACAGATCTCCACGCTACGAACCAAGAACTACGCAGGGAGAACCATCAGCTACGTCAAGAGGTGAGCACCCTAAAAAATTGTCCCATTGTCGAGGAACCTCCATCTACAGGCGAAAGGCATATTGACCTTTGCAGGAACTTGGCAAGAGAACTTGACGAGGTGCTTGATATCAACCCTCAAGGGACTAGCACGAATCCAAACGCCTCGGGTGCAACCCGCACTAGGCCTAATACACGCTTCCCCATTAATCCGGGAAGAATGCTTGACCCACACAACGAGTATGAGAAGCGGCTCAAAGCTCGCATGTTTATGTTTGAAAAGCTACTGGCCAGGGTTCCGGGCGCAATACCCCCGGACATCATGATTCCTCACGATAGCTACGCCGACTCGTCGTTCACCCCGGACAACACCAACATGGATGTCCCTGCAAAATTCATGCCACCTTCGTTTCTACTATACAACTGCACAACCAATCCTGAGGACCATGTGGCCCTCTATAAGCAGAAAATGCTAACCACGTCTATCCCCGCCGACTTGCGTGAAGCCTGTATGTGTAAGAGTTTCGGGTCAAGCCTC
Organism: Plectranthus barbatus; assembly: GCA_026898455.1. Classification (NCBI taxonomy): domain Eukaryota; kingdom Viridiplantae; phylum Streptophyta; class Magnoliopsida; order Lamiales; family Lamiaceae; genus Plectranthus; species Plectranthus barbatus. The sequence goes on along the minus strand of JAPKLW010000035.1, from coordinate 540,056 downwards.
ACGGGACCTGCACTTCAATGGTTTGTTGACCTCCCGAGGGGCTCCTTCTCCATGTTCTCAAAGCTGCATATGGTTTTTCAGAAGCAATACTCGAACTGTATATGTGTAGCCAAGCACCCCAATGCGCTCAATAGCATACGCATAAAAAAGGGGGAGTCACTAAGGTCTTAAGTCGGTCGATTCAACGAGGAGCTTGCCTCGATACCGAACTGTCCTCCTCTAACCAAAGTCTTCGCCTTGAAGAACGGGTTGGACGAGACTTCAAAGCTGTATCGTGACCTGACTAGCCACCCTTGCTATGACATAAATTCGGTCCTCGCCCAGGCCTGGGCCGAAATTAACTGGGAGAAAGATAAGCCGAACCGCATCACACGCATGAACAAGTAGAAAGCGTACGAACTAGCTGACCTGCATTGAAGAGATCGACTGAGAGCCGAATCATCAAGCTCGAGGTACATTGACCGAAATGACTACCGAAATGACCATAGGTCAAGACGCGATCATCCCTACAGCCGAATGCCTTGAGTCGGCGAGGTACCCTACAACCCTGCATCGAACAGAACTACCATGGGCATAAGACCGAGGATTGTCAGGCCCTTCACCTGGAGGTTTTAGAGCTCCTAAAGAACGTCTTCCTCGAGAATATCTGACCAATAAAGGCAAGAACACGTAGACGAGGGGAAGGTAGGCCAACCCAGCCGGGAACATCAAGCCTCAGAACAAACCCCCGCCGGTTGAACGAAGTGTCCATGTCATTATAGGAGGTTCGGAGATCAGCGGCAAGTCACGTTCGGTAGCTAAAAGAGCCCGTCGAGTCCTCAACCAAGAGCCCCACCACATCAACTCCGCAAAAATCCACGAAGCGATCAAGTTCACTAGTGATTATATGTTGGGCCACGTTCACCCTCACCACGATGCACTCGTAATATCATTACTAATCTCCAACTACCAAGTGAAGAGGTTACTTGTGGACAACAGAAGCTCAACGAACATCATGTTCCTCCGAACCTAGAAAGAAATGCAGATCTCAATGAGCAAGCTAGAACCCATCACAATGACGCTCTACGGTTTTAACAACAATCATCAACGAACCGTGGGGGAAATCACGTTACCTATGTACTGTGGGGGACTAAACCTGGAGGTGAAGTTCTAAGTGGTGGATACCGTCTCTGCACACAACTCCATCTTAGGAAGACCCTGGATCCCGGAGCTCAAAGCAATCCTATCGTCATACATCAAGTCCTAAAGTTCCCCACCCCTTGGGGAATTCAGATGATCAGGGGTGAGCAAAAGGCCTCAAGAGACTGCTATTATGCCATCTTCAAAGTTGTCTACGCGCAACAACACGATTCAACACTGACCCCCTAAGCTCGGCCTGAAGCCGAGGAGCTAGAAGAAATTGCAATAGATGATACCGATCTGACCCAAACGACATTTATCAGAGCAGAGCTCGCACCAGACATGTGGAACGAACTCAAAAAATTTCTCCGCCAGAAAACCCATGTCTTCGCCTGTTTGCACCAGGATATGACGGGAATCGACCCCTCCATTACCACGCATCGCTTAGAGGTCGATCCCAATTGTAGGCCCATTGAGCTAAGGCAACGAAAGTTCTCCGCAGAAAAGAATCAAGCAATAAACGAGGATATTTAAAAACTCCTCAAAATCGGGTATGTCCTAGAAGTGCATTACCCCACATAGCTCTCCAACATAGTTGTGGTAAAGAAATAGAACGGCAAGAATAGGGTGTGTATCGACTTCACCGATCTCAACAAGGCATGTCCAAAGGATCCCTATCCTCTACCCCATATAGATGAAATAGTGAATGCAATAGTAGGTCACGAATTGCTAAGTTTCATGGACGCCTTCTCCGTATATAACCAAATACAAATGCACCCCGACGATCAGGAAAAGACTGCCTTCATCACCAGTCAAGGCATCTACTGCTATATGGTAATGTTGTTCGGACTAAAGAATGCGGGCTAAACATATCAGCGCCTGGTGAACTCCATGTTAAAGGAAAGAATCGGCGAGACAATGGAAGTTAACATAGACGACATGCTTGTCAAGTCACTCTGCTCAAAATATCACGTGACCCACCTCGAGGACACGTTTCATACATTAGAATGGTACAACATGAAGCTGAACCCAGCCAAGTGTTCATTCGGGGTATCCTCCGGCAAGTTCCTCAGACACATCCCTGGATACAGCACCTAAAACGCCAAAGGAGGTGCAGAAGCTCATTGGGCATCTTGCCACCCTTAGCCGCTTCATATCGCGATACTTAGAACGGACCCACCCGTTCTTCAGCATGCTGCGGAAAGGAAAATGTTTCGAATGGACCGACGAATGCGTGAAAGCGCTGGAAGACCTTAAAGCTTACCACGCCAGTCCACCACTACTCTCTAAACCCATAGACGTCGAGGCGCTGTTACTCTATCTATCGATCTCCGACCACGCAGTCAGAGCAGTTCTAATACGAGAGGCCGACGACAAACAACACCCAGTGCACTACACCAGCAAATCCCTATTAGGCGCTGAGAATCGATAAACTGATGCACAATAAAAACTCATATGAATTCTCAATGCACACACAAGGTTTAATTATCAATCCCGATCCTTCTTCGCTTCGCCTGCTAGATTACTGGGATACTATAGCAAAGTCTAATAGCTAGGCAAGATAAACTCGTTGAGTAATTTCTATCAAACTAGGCAATCAATTTAAACCTATGCTAACAATATATAACAAGGCACTGAATTAAACAAAAAAATCTACATTCAATCTCAATCGATCAAATCGATTCTCTCCACACTTTGGTAAACCAAGACAAACAAATACTCAAATGAGGTAGATAGGATGTTGAAATAAACATAGATTTAATCCAATTAGGTTAATCATTGATGGAAACACATTTTAATCCCTAGAAGATTGAGCAATCGACCCTACACTCATTAACCCCTTATCACGGCAAGCTAACAGTTGATGATGCTAAGACTCGCAAACTGCTACGTTATTAAGCCCTAGACCACTCCAAATAGAAGGTCAATTATTGCCCTACGACCTAGCACCGCACAAGGATTAGAGCTAAAATCGTATGAATCTACACTATTCACGACGATTCTCCCCGCGTGTTGGCTGCAGCGTTCACGTCAACTACCTCCTAAGCTAGCTATTACCTACACCCAAGAGGTAAGGAACAAGATCTAGTGCAATTCAAGCTCTCAAATGGAAGTAAACAAACAATTATCAAACCTAATATTCATTCATCCTTGTTCAAATCAACATCTAAATTGAATTAGAGCAACATACCTCTCAATTGTAACAATAGAAAGTTGAAATGAAATAAATCCATTACAATTGATTAGTAGAAAATGAAATCTTCCCAAATTGGATTTGTTTGGTCTTGATCTACCCCCTTGGATCTTCAATTCTTCTCCAAGGGTGAATTAGCTCCTTGATACCCTTGGGTAAGGTTTTGGAAGAGATGGAAATGGGATTCGTAGAAATAATTTAGGAGGAGGTTCTCCAAAGTTATGAAAAAGTTGTCAAAATAACCTTTTTTTTCCACTTTTATAATGAGCAAACAAGGCCTCAGATCGCCCGAGCCAACTACGGATCGCCCGGGATCGATTGAAAACTGGAAACAAAACGCCAAGGTAAACCCGGTCTGGCTCGACCTAGCCACCTATTTGAAGGGCCATGCTCGACCGAGCCCAAGGTTGCTCGACCGAGCCATTTCTCTCAAGGGCTTGGCTCGGCCGGGCAAAGTCTCTAAAACCCCCTTGCACCCTTTCTGCTCCTCTCGGTCGATCCTGCTTCCTTTTGACTCCTAGCTCGTGCGATTTTCATCCAAAACTCATCCAAAAGTGTTGTTTTATGCCCAAAACATATCCTACAACATTCAAAACAAAAAAAAAACTCGAAAATACAACAAAAGAACAACAAAAACATATGATATGGGAGTAAAATTGACACAAACATGCACGCTCACACATCGAAAAATAGGTCATTTTACGCACATATCATAATCCCTCAAACTTGAACCTTTGATTGTCCTCAATTAAAACAAAGTAAAGCCATTAATCTACCCCATGCAATACCTCATAGCTCATCAAAGTTATCTTAGCATGTTCAAGTAAAACGAGATTATCAACTAACTTTGTAACAAGGTTAATGCTAAGGAAATAAACCACTCATCAAATTTGGATACAAGGAAAGAAAGCACTCCCTCACGTGTTTAGGGACAATGAGATTCACTCAATCACAAGATATCGAGCTTGATTTCCATAGGCTTGCATCCATTCTCACCACTATATTGCAATGAGTTAATTTCTAGAATCAAAAGGTCTTTTCACGGGTTGTATCGTGGCTAACTAAAAGGTGGGTGGTTATGGCCAAAGTGACTAAACTTCTCAATTTCCCAAAATCCCCCAAACTTGTTCTCTTCGAACCACTTCAAACCCCGAGGCTTATTCATTTTGCAACACCTTTTTTTTTTCTTTTCTTCTCATCTTCTTTTTCATAATTTTTTGATTTCACCATCATTCATTCATTTTGTCGGTGCCCTTTTTTTCTTTTTCAAACACTTGCACCTAAAATTTCGTTGGTGCCACATTTTCTAGAATTGAAACCAATCCTTTATTTCAAATTTTTCATGCCTCAAAATTTCACATCAATACAAATCCAATCAATTCCCAACCCAACTCTCATCACCGTATTCACCCTCATACACTCTTTCCCCCCAACTTGGTCCTAATCATATCAAAGAAGATTCACTAATTAAAGCTCAATCACCGGAGTCAAAGATACGAAAGGCAAAATTATAATCAAAACCACCTTATACTCCCAGTGTGAAAGCAGGGACTAAGAATCGATGGCCTAATATCATTTCCTAGTGATATACTCATGCCAATAGATAGAGAACGGATTCAAGTTCTAGATCTCGTACTACCAATCTCGCCACTCACAAACAATATAGATATGACAATATCATGGCTCAAACCTCAAATCTTTTTTTGTCAAGTCCTATGCATTAACCACACACAAAACTCGGTAATTCAAAAGTTAAACTTAAGACATGCTTCGACAACTAGATTTCGCCCTATCATTGGTTGAGATAAACATCCAACTTGACCAAGTAAATCATGATTCAAACCTCAAGTCTTGTTCGAGTTCATCACACACAGACAAGCACACAACAACCTATAAACAATCTACATGCATACAACAATCTACCAACAATCTAAATGCAATGCAACTAATTGGCAAGAGAAATGATAGAACGTGTTACCCATCGGTAGCCACGATTGAACCGCTTCTCCAAGACCTTATTGGTACCTACTCACATCAACAAAATACCACCAAACTATTGAGCATAAAACAAGCCAATAAAGCTCTCATTTCAACCGAACTTTCCACAAACCAATCAATCAAGACATATAAAGCATTATCCACCAGCACAACCATTCAAATCCATCCATTAATCAAATCCACAAACCATACATAATAGGAAGTATTCAATCATGCCAACTCATTAATTATTCTATCCACAATGACAATCAAACAATCCTCAACCATATTCACTTCCAAAACCTCTTTCCACCATCATTCCACTATCCAAAATCTATACACATAAATCCTTTTTTCCACTAGATCCACCAAACATACCATCAAAACCAATGTTCAACAAACTCAAACCCATGAAAATATCCATACATGTCATCAACATGAGCATAGTCCAAAACATTCATCCAAGGTAGAATATCAATATAGGTACAACCAAATCGATTTGAATCCAATAAAGGGACAATATCCAACAACTAAGCTAAATTAAAGCAAACTAGGATAGAGGAAGAGAGGAGAGGAATAAACAAAGGCACCAACTACCGACACATCCCCCCAAACTGACTAAGTTTTCAAAAATGGTGGACGATGCATCGTCACTCCTCTTGATCTTGTAGTTCCTCCCTACAAACACAAGACCAACAAACTAAACATTTATTCAAAATCACAACAACTAAAATCAATTAAACAAAAGAAAGAAAATTGGTTGGGTTGCCTCCCAACAAGCGCTTCCTTAACGTCGGTAGCTAGACGACCTTAATATATCATCAATTATCGAAAGTCTTGTGGGTTTTTAATACACCTTTCTCCCTTAATCTGCATTTGCTTGGGAGCAATTTGTCCAAGGTGATCTTTCTTTCACCTCTATCATCTCTCCAAGGTGGATTGATTATCTTGTCGAACTCAAATTGCATGAATGAGTGCTCCTTCTTTGAAGTATTTTTTAAGCCATTCTCTAAACTAATCCCCACTTCAAGAAACTCATTGATCCACTCATCCAATGCACTCACCATTCTCACCCCAACCTTTTCTACTTTTTCTATCACTCGTGAAGGAAATTTAAGCATCACATCGCCACATAGACATTCCGACATAATTTCCTCATCATGTTTCTCTCCTTCATCATTTAGTACCAAGTCAGGAACTTCTTTCATCACCTCAAGTGAAGGTATCTCAAGATCGCTATTCTTCTCAATTTCAATGTGTATCTTCTCCTCCTTGGTGCCATCATCCTTTTTCTCTTCTTGAGGTAACTCTTTATCTTCTTTCTTTGATTCTTCTTCTCGTATCTCCTTTACTCTCATATCTTGAATTCTTACTTCCTTAAGTACCATTACCGTATCCTCACATTTATCTTCCAAAATTTCATCAATCTCCTCACAACTTCCTTCGAGACCTATTTCCTTTGTCAATTTGATATTCTTCCACTCGAGGTTACTCACTCACCTTCTTCAAGATATCGGATAGTTGCATTCTTATCTCCAAAAGCCTTCCCTCGAGCTTATCCGTTATCCTCTCCAAAGCTTCCCGAGATGATCTCGCTTCTCTAACTCTTTCACGATTAAGGCTAACCCATTCATCACAATGAACTCTTGTTATGGATGGATTCCAAGTATGTTTCTCATAACGTTTACATGGAGAGTAACCATTAGATGGGGGATAGTTCATGTTGTTTCGGAGGTCACAATTCCTCCATTTATCTCCATATCTTTCATTACTACACTCCTCTTCTTCATATCCCCAATTTGACTTCACCTTTCGATCATGTTTCCTCTCTTCCATCCATGGGTAGCTCTCTTCAAATACCAACCAGATTGGCCTCCTTGGTCGTTGTCTCTCCAACATCTTTGCTCTCATCTCATCAATTCCCCTTTGAGATTGTTAAGCCTCTCCGAGTGAGTTCCTCGATAATTCTCCATTTGACACCTACAACAGCCTAACAACCTTAAAAGTAACAGCAAAAACAACTTTAAACAAAAAATTTACTCACACAAACAAAAACACAAACACCTAGCCTACAATCTTCACTTTTCCCCCAATATCTAGCAACCTACTAAATGAAGTTCTTTGGCAACGGCGCCAAAAACTTGATGCACTATAAAAACTCATATGAATTCTCAATGCACACACAAGGTTTAATTATCAATCCATGCCCTTCTTCGCTTCGCCTGCTAGATTAACCGGATACTAAAACAAAGTCTAATAGCTAGGCAAGATAAAATCGTTGAGTGATATCTATCAAACTAGGCAATCAATTTAAACATATGCTAACAACATATAACAAGGCAATGAATTAAACCAAAAAATCGACATTCAATCTCTATCGATCAAATCAATTCTCTCCACACTTTTGTAAACCAAGACAAGCAAATACTCAAATGAGGTAGATAGGATGTTAAAATAAACGTAAATCTAATCCAATTAGGTTAATCATTGATGTAAACACATTTTAATCCATAGAAGATTGAGCAATCGACCCTACACTCGTTAACTCCTTGTCACGGCGAGCTAACGGTTGATGATGCTAAGACTCGTAAACAACTACGTTATTAAGCCCTAGACCACTCCAAATAGAAGGTCAATTATTGCCCTACGACCAACCACCACACAAGGATTGGAGCAAAAATCGTATGAATCTACACTATTCATGATGATTCCACCCACGTGTTGGCTGCAACGTTCACGTCAACTACCTCTTGAGGTAAAAAACAAGATCTAGTGCAATTCAAGCTCTCAAAGGGAAGTAAAAAAACAATTATCAAACCTAATCATCATGCATCCTTGTTCAAATCAACATCTAAATTGAATTAGAGCAACATACCTCTCAATTGTAACAATAGAAAGTTGAAATGAAATAAATCTTCCTTATTTGGTCTTGATCTACCCCCTTGGATCTTCAATTCTTCTCCAAGGATGAATTAGCTCCTTGATACCCTTGCGTAAGGTTTTGGAAGAGATGGAAATGGGATTCATAGAGAGAATTTAGGAGGAGGTTCTCCAAAGTTATGAAAAAGTTGTCAAAATAACCATTTTCCCCCTTTTATAATGAGAAAATAGGGTCTTGGATCGCCCGAGCCAACTATGGATCGCCCGGAATCGATTGAAAACTGGAAACAAACCACCAAGGCAAACCCGGTCCGGCTTGACCGAGCCACCTATTTGAAGGGCCATGCTCGACCGAGCCCAAGGTTGCTCGACCGAGCCACCTCTCTGCAGGGCTTGGCTCAACCGAGCCAAGCTTGGCTCGGCCGAGCAAAGTCTCTGAAACTCCCTTGCACCCTTTCTGCTCCTCTCGGTCGATCCTGCTTTCCTTTGACTCATAGCTTGGGCGATTTTCATCAAAAACTCATCCAAAAGTGTTGTTTTATGCCCAAAATATATCCTACAACATTCAAAACACAAAAACACGAAAACACAACGAAAGAACAACAAAAACATATGATATGGGAGTAAAATGGACTCAAACATGCACGCACACACATTGAAAAATAGGTCATTTTACGCACATATTATAATCCCCCAATCCTTAACCTTTGATTGTCCTCAATCAAAACAAAGTAAAGCCATTAATCTACCTCATGCAATACCTCATAACGCATCAAAATTATCTTAGCATGTTCAAGTAAAACGAGATTATGACCTAACTTTGTAACAAGGTTAATGCTAAGGACATGAACAACTCATCAAATTTGGATACAAGGAAAGAAAGTACTCCCTCACGTGTTTAGGGACGATGAGATTCACTCAATTACAAGATATCGAGCTTGATTTCCATAGGCTTGCATCCATTCTCACCACTATACTACAATGAGTTAGTTTCTAGAATCAAAAAGGTCTTTTCACGAGTTGTATCGTGGCTAACTAAAAGGTGGGTAGTTTTGGGCCAAAGTGACTAAACTTTTCAATTTCCCAAAATCCCCCAAACTTGTTCTCTTCCAACCACTTAACCCCTGAGGCTCATTCATTTCACAACACCTTTTTTTCGTATCTTTTCATCTTCATTTTCATAATTTTTCGATTGCACCGTCATTCATTCATTTTGTCGGTGCCCTTTGTTTTTCCTTTTAAAACACTTGCACCGGAAATTTCGTTGGAGCCACATTTTCTAGGATTCAAACCAATCCTTTATTTCATATTTTTCATGAGTCAACATTTCCCATCAATACAAATCCAATCGATTCCCAACCCAACTCTCATCACCGTATTCACCCTCATACACTCTTTCCCCCCAACTTGGTCCTAATCATATCAAAGAAGATTCACCAATTAATGCTCAATCACGGGGGTGAAAGATACGAAAGGCAAAATTATAATCAAAACCACCTTATATTCTCGGTGTGAAAGGTGGGACTAAGAATCGATGGCATAATATCATTTCCTAGTTACATACTCATGCCAATAGATAGAGAAAGGATGCAAGTTCTCGATCTTGTACTCTCAATCTTGCCAATCACAAACAATATAGATAGGACAATATCATGGCTCAAACCTCACAACTTTTTATGTCAAGTCCTATGCATTAACCTCACACAAAACTCGGTATTTCAAAAGTTAAACTTAAGGCATGCTTCGACAACTAGATTTCGCCCTATCATTGGTTGAGATAAACATCCAACTTCAACAAGTAAATCATGATTCAAACCTCAAATCTAGTTCGGGTTCATCACACACACACAAGCACACAACAACCTAAAAACAATCTACATGCATACAACAATCTACTAACAATCTAAATGCAATGCAACTAATTGACAAGAGAAACGATAGAATGTGTTACCCATCGGTAGCCACGATTGAACCGCTTCTCCAAGACGTTATTGGTACCTACTCACATCAACAAAATACCATCAAACTATTGAGCATCAAACAAGACAATAAAGCTCTCATTTCAACCGAACTTTCCACAAACCAATCAATCAAGACATATAAAGCATTATCCACCAGCTGATGCAGCTAAAAGTTCAATCAAAATTAAACTCCTAGCTACACAAGAATAAAATTTGTCAAATTCAGGTCCTTCCCTGCTTCGCCCACTAGAATACCGAGATACTATGGCAAAGTCTTATAGCTAGGCATGATACAATCGTTGAGTAGTTTCTATCAATCTAAACATTCAATTTAAACCTATGCTAACAACATATGACAAACATTGAATTAAACCAACAATCATCATTCGATCACTTCTTTCCACAAATCGGTAAACCAAGACAATCAAATACTTAAATTAGGAAGATAGGATGTTGAAATGAATGTAGATGCAATCCAATTAGGTTAATCATTGATGTAAACACATTTTAATTCCTAGGAGATTGAGCAATCGACCCTACACTCGTTAACCCCTTGTCACGGCGAGCTAACGGTTGATGATCTAGAACTTGCAAACCGTCACGTTATTAAGCCCTAGACCACTCCAAATAGTTCGTCAATTATTGCCCTACGACCTAGCACCTCACATGGATTGGAACTAAAATCGTATGAATCTACACTATTCACAACGATTCCGCCCGCGTATTGGCTACAGCGTTCACATCAACTACCTCCTAAGCTGGCTATTACCTATACCTAAGAGGTAAGGAACAAGTTCTAGTGCAATTCAAGCTCTCAAAGGAAAGTAAACAATCAATTCTCAAACCAAATTATCATGCATCCTTACTCAAATCAACTTCCAAAATGAATTAGAACATCATACCTTTCAATTGTACAAATACAAAGTTGAAATCAATTACATCCATTACAATTTGAAAAGTAGAGATTGGAATCTTCCCCAATTGGATTTGTATGCCTTGATCTACCACCTTGAATCTTCACTTCTCTTCCAAGGATTGATGAATAGAGCTCTTAGATACTCTAGGATTTGGATTGAATCATGATAGAAATTGGAATCTAGGAGAGATCCTAACTAGATTTTATGAAAAAATGACAAAAAGCTACTCAAATAACTGACTTTTCCCCTTTTATAGACAAGCAAACAGGGCCTCGGATCGCCCGGTCGAAGTATGGCTCGCCCGGTCGAAGCTGGAAACCGCCAAAAATCTGGAGAAACCCGGCCAGGCTCGCCCGGTCGAAATGGCTTGCCCGAGCCACCTTTCTGTGGCCTAGCTCGGCCGATCGGTCATGGCTTGGCCGGTCGAGCCCTCTGTCCATGGCCTGGCTTGGCCGGTCCACCCTGGCTCGACCGGTCGAGCCCTCTGTCTGCCCTGCTCGGCCGGTCGATGCCTCCCAACTCCAAACACGTGCGATTTTCCTCCAAAACTCCACCAAAAATGCTCGTTTATGCCCAAAACCTATCCTACACAAATCAAACACACAAAACACGAAAACACAACCAAAATACGACAAAAACATATGATACGGGAGTAAAATAGCCACAAACAAGCATGCACACACATCAAAATATGGGTCATTTTACGCACGTATCATAATCCCCCAAACATAAACCTTTGATTGTCCTCAATCAAAACAAAGTATAGTTATTAACCTACCTCATGCAATACCTCATAGCTCATCAAAGTTATCTTAGCATGTTCAAGTAAAACGAGATTATCACCTAACTTTGTAACGAGGTTAATGCTAAGGACATGAACCACTCATCAAGATTGGACAAAAGAACAAAAGCACTCCCTCACGTGTTTAGGGATGATGAGATTTCGCACAATCACAAGATATCGAGCTTGATTTCCATAGGCTTGCATCCATTCTCACCACTATACTACAACGAGTTAGTTTCTAGAATCAAAAATGTCTTTTCATGGGTTGTAATGTGGCTAACTATAAGGTGGGTGGTTTTGGGCCAAAGTGACTAAACTTCTCAGTTTCCTAAAACCCCCAAACTTATTCCTTTCGAACCACTACAAACCCCTGAGGCTTTTCATTTCACAACACACATATATTTTTTTCTTTCTTTACTTACTCCTTTTCTTCTTTGTTTTTCTCTTTTTTTTTTCTTTTCTTTTCTTTTTCATCATTTTTCAAATGCACCATCATTCTTACACTTTGTCGGTGCCTTTCTTTCCAACCATTTGCACCAAAATTTTGCAGGTGCTCATTTTTCTAGGACTCAAACTAATCCTTTATTCCATATCTTTCATGCCTCATCATTTCCATCAATATTCATTCAATCAATTCCCAACCCATCTCTCATCACCGTATTCACCCTCATACACTCTTTTCCCCCCAATATGGTCCTAATTATATCAAGAAGATTCACCAAATAAAGCTCAATCACGGGGGTCAAAGATATGAAAGGCAAAATTATGACAACAACCACCTTATACTCCCGGAGTGAAAGGTAGGACTAAGAATCGATGGCCTAAGATCATTTTCTAGTTACACACTCTTGCCAATAGATAGAGAACGAATGCAAGTTCTAGACCTCGTACTCTCAATCTTGCCACTCACAAACAATATAGATATAACAATATCATGGCTCAAACCTCACAACTTTTTGTCAAGTCCTATGCATTAACCACATACAAAACTCGGCAATTCAAAAGTTAAACTTAAATCATGCTTTGAAAACTAGATTCCACCCTATCATAAGTTGAGGTAGACATCAAACTCCACTAAGTAAATCATGATTAAATCTCCAGTCTAGTTCGGGTTCATCACGCACACACAAGCACACAACATCCTAA
>JAPKLW010000035.1:470789-507078 GCA_026898455.1 Plectranthus barbatus | reverse complement strand
GCTAACAACATATGACAAACATTGAATTAAACCAACAATCATCATTCGATCACTTCTTTCCACAAATCGGTAAACCAAGACAATCAAATACTCAAATTAGGAAGATAGGATGTTGAAATGAATGTAGATGCAATCCAATTAGGTTAATCATTGATGTAAACACATTTTAATTCCTAGGAGATTGAGCAATCGACCCTACACTCGTTAACCCCTTGTCACGGCGAGCTAACGGTTGATGATCTAGAACTTGCAAACCGTCACGTTATTAAGCCCTAGACCACTCCAAATAGTTCATCAATTATTGCCCTACGACCTAGCACCGCACATGGATTGGAACTAAAATCATATGAATCTACACTATTCACAACAATTCCGCCCGCGTATTAGCAGCAGCGTTCACATCAACTACCTCCTAAGCTGGCTATTACCTACACCTAAGAGGTAAGGAACAAGTTCTAGTGCAATTCAAGCTCTCAAAGAAAAGTAAACAAACAATTCTCAAACCAAATTATCATGCATCCTTACTCAAATCAACATCCAAAATGAATTAGAACATCATACCTTTCAATTGTACAAATACAAAGTTGAAATCAATTACATCCATTACAATTTGAAAAGTAGAGATTGGAATCTTCCCCAATTGGATTTGTATGCCTTGATCTACCACCTTGAATCTTCACTTCTATTCCAAGGATTGATGAATTGAGCTCTTAGATACTCTAGGATTTGGATGGAATCGTGATAGAAATTGGAATCAAGGAGAGATCCTAACTAGATTTTATGAAAAAATGAGAAAAAGCTCCTCAAATAACTGACTTTTCCCCTTTTATAGACAAGCAAACAGGGCCTCGGATCGCCCGGTCGAAGTATGGCTCGCCCGGTGGAAGCTGGAAACTGCCAAAAATCTGGAGAAACCCGGCCAGGCTCGCCCGGTCGAAATGGCTCGCCCGAGCCACCTTTCTGTGGCCTGGCTCGGCCGATCGGTCATGGCTCGGCCGGTCGAGCCCTCTGTCTGCCCTGCTCAGCCGGTCCTGCTTCGCTCGGCCGGTCGACGCCTCCAAACTCCAAACACGCGCGATTTTCCTCCAAAACTCCACCAAAAATGCTCGTTTATGCCCAAAACCTATCCTACAAAAATCAAACACACAAAACACGAAAACACAACCAAAATACGAAAAAAACATATGATACGGGAGTAAAATAGCCACAAACAAGCATGCACACACATCGAAATATGGGTCATTTTACGCACGTATCACCAGCACAACCATTCAAATCCATCCATGAATCGAAACCACAAACCATACATAATAGTAAGTATTCAATCATGCCAACTCATTAATGATTCAATCCACAATCACAATCAAACAATACTCAACCAAATTCACTTCCAAAACCTCTTTCCACCATCATTCGTCTATCCAAAATCTATACACATAAATCCTTTTTCCACTAGCTCCACAAAACATACCATCAAAACCAATGTTCAACAAACTCAAATCCTTGAAAATATCCATACATATCATCAACATGAGCATAGTCCAAAACATTCATCCAAGGTAGAATATCAATATAGGTACAACCAAATCGAATTGAATCCAATAAAGGGACAATATCCAACAACTAAACCAAACTAAAGCAAACTAGGATAGAGGAGGAGAGGAGAGGAATAAACCAAGGCACAAGCTACCGACACATCCCCTCAAAACTTAATCAAGTGAGACTAAGTTTGCAAAATCGGTGGACGATGCATCGTCACTCCTCTTGATCTTGTAGTTCCTCCCTACAAACACAAGACCAACAAACTAAACATTTATTTAAAATCACAAAAACTAAAAGCAATTAAACAAAAGAAAAAAAAATTGTTTGGGTCGCCTCCCAACAAATGCATCTTTAACGTCGGTAGCTAGACAACCTTACTACATCATCCATTATCAAAAACCTTTTGGGTTTTTAAAACACCATTCTCCCTTAATCTGCATTTACTTGGGAGCAATTTGTCTAAGGTGATCTTTCTTTCACCCCTTTCATCTGTCCAAGGAGGATTGATTATCTTATCGAACTCAAATTGCATGAATGAGTGCTCCTTCTTTGAAGTATTCTTTAAGCCATTCTCTAAACTAATCCCCACTTCAAGAAACTCATTGAACCACTCATCCAATGCACTCACCATTCTCTCATCAACCTTTTCTACTTTGTCTATCACTCGTGAAGGAAATTTAAGCATCACATCGCCACATAGACATTCCGACTTAATTTCCTCATCATGTTTCTCTCCTTCATCATTTCGTACCAAGTCCGAAACTTCATTCATCACCTCAAGTGAAGGTATCTCAAGATCGCCATTCTTCTCACTTTCAATGTGTATCTTCTCCTCCTCGGTGCCATCATCCTCTTTCTCTTCTTGAGGTAACTCTTTATCTTCTTTCTTTGATTCTTCTTCTCGTATCTCCTTTACTCTCATATCTTGAATTCTTACATCCTTAAGTACCATTACCGCATCCTTACATTCATCTTCCAAAATTTCATCAATCTCCTCACAACTTCCGTCGAGACCTATTTCCTTGTCAATTTGATATTCTTCCACTCGAGATTCCTCACTCACCTTCTTCAAGATATCGGATAGTTGCATTCTTATCTCCATAAGCCTTCCCTCGAGCTTATCCATTTTCCTCTCTAAAGCTTCTCCAGATGATCTTGCTTCTCTAACTCTTTCATGATCACGACTAAACCATTCATCACAATGAACTCTTGTTATGGATGGATTCCAAGTATGGTTCTAATAACGTTTACATGGAGAGTAACCATTAGATGGGGGATAGTTCATGTAGTTACAAGTATGGTTCTAATAACGTTTACATGGAGAGTAACCATTAGATGGGGGATAGTTCATGTAGTTACGGATGTCACAATTCCCCCATTTATATCCATATCTTTCATTACTACACTCCTTTTGTTCATATCCCCAATTCGACTTCACCTTACGATCATGTCTCCTCTCTTCCATCCATGGGTAGCTCTCTTCAAATACCAACCGTATTGGCCTCCTTGGTCGTTGTCTCTCCAACATCTTTGCTCTCATCTCATCCAATTCCCTTTTGAGATTGTTAAGCCTCTCCGAGTGAGTTCCTATATAATTCTCTATTTGACACCTACAACAGTCCAACAACCTCAAAGTAACAGCAAAAACAACTTTAAACAAAAAATTTATTCACACAAACAAAAACACAAACACCTAGACTACAAGCTTCACTTTTCCCCCAATATCTGACAACCTACTCAATGAATTTCTTTGGCAACGGCGCCAAAAACTTGATGCGCAATAAAAACTCATATGAATTCTCAATGCACACACAAGGTTTTATTATCAATCCAGGTCCTTCTTCGCTTCGCCTGCTAGATTTCTGGGATACAATAACAAAGTCTAATAACTAGGCAAGATAAAATCGTTGAGTGATTTCTATCAAACTAGGCAATCAATTTAAACCTATGCTAACAACATATAACAAGGCAATGAATTAAACCAAAAAATCGACATTCAATCTCAATCAATCAAATTAATTCTCTCCACACTTTGGTAAACCAGGGCAAGAAAATACTCAAATGAGGTAGATAGGATGTTGAAATAAACGTAGATTTAATCCAATTAGGTTAATCATTGATGTAAACACAATTTAATCCCTGAAAGATTGAACAATCGACCCTACACTCGTTAACCCTTGTCACGGCGAGCTAACGGTTGATGATGCTAAGACTCGCAAACAGCTTCGTTATTAAGCCCTAGACCACTCCAAATAGAACATCAATTATTGCCCTATGACCACTCCAAATAGAACATCAATTATTGCCCTATGACCTAGCACCGCACAAGGATTGGAGCTAAAATCGAATGAATCTACATTATTCACGAAGATTCCGCCCGTTTGTTGGCTGCAGTGTTCACATCAACTAGCTCCTAAGCTGGCAATATTACCTACACCTAAGAGGTAAGGAACAAGATCTAGTGCAATTCAAGCTCTCAAAGGGAAGTAAACAAACAATTCTCAAAACCTAATCGTCATGCATCCTTGTTCAAATCAACATCTAAATTGAATTAGAGCAACATACCTCTCAATTGTAACAATACAAAGTTGAAATGAAATAAATCCATTACAATTGATAAATAAAAAATGAAATCTTCCCCAATTGGATTTGTTTGGTCTTGATCTACCCCCCATGCATCTTCAATTCTTCTCCAAGGATGAATTAGCTCCTTGATACCCTTGGGTAAGGTTTTGGAAGAGATGGAAATGGGAATCGTAGAGAGAATTTAGGAGGAGGTTCTCCAAATTTATGAAAAAGTTGTCAAAATAACCATTTTCCCCCCTTTTATAATGAACAAACAGGGCCTCGGATCGCCCGAGCCAACTACGGATCACCCGGGATCGATTTAAAACTGGAATTAAACCGCCAAGGCAAACCCGGTCTGGCTCGACCGAGCCAAAGGTGGCTCGACCGAGCCACCTCTGTGAAGGGCCATGCTCGACCGAGCCCAAGGTTGCTCGACCGAGCCACCTCTCTGCAGGGCTAGGCTCAACCGAGCAAAGCATGGCTCGGCCGGGCAAAGTCTCTGAAACCCCCTTACACCCTTTCTGCTCCGCTCAGTCGATCCGGTTTACTTTTGACTCCTAGCTCAGACGATTTTCATCAAAAACTCATACAAAAGTGTTGTTTTATGCCCAAAATATATCCTACAACATTCAAAAACACAAAAACACGAAAACACAAGAAAAGAACAACAAAAACATATGATATGGGAGTAAAATGGACACAAACATGCACACTCACACATCGAAAAATAGGTCATTTTACGCACATATCATAATCCCCCAAACTTGAACCTTTGATTGTCCTCAATCAAAACAAAGTAATGCCATTAATCTACCTCATTCAATACCTCATAGCTCATCAAAGTTATCTTAGCATGTTCAAGTAAAACGATATTATCACCTAACTTTGTAACAAGGTTAATGCTAACGACATGAACAACTCATCAAATTTGGATACAAGGAAAGAAAGCACTCCCTCACGTGTTTAGGGACGATGAGATTCACTCAATTACAAGATATCGACCTTGATTTCCATAGGCTTGCATCCATTCTCACCACTATACTACAATGAGTTAGTTTCTAGAATTAAAAAGGTCTTTTCAAGGGTTGTGTCGTGGCTAACTAAAAGGTGGGTGGTTTTGGGCCAAAGTGACTAAACTTCTCAATTTCCCAAAATCCGCCATACTTGTTCTCTTCGAACCACTTCAAACCCCGAGGCTTATTCATTTCACAACACCTTTTTTTTCTTTTCTTTTCATCTTCTTTTTCATAATTTTTCGATTGCACCATCATTCATTCATTTTGTCAGTGCCCTTTTTTTTCTTTTTCAAACACTTGCACCAAAAATTTTGTTGGTGACACATTTTCTAGGATTCAAACCAATCCTTTATTTCATATTTTTCATGCCTCAACATTTCCCATCAATACAAATCCAATCGATTCCCAACCCAACTCTCATCACCGTATTCACCCTCATACACTCTTTCCCCCCAACTTGGTCCTAATCATACCAAAGAAGATTCACCAATTAAATCTCTATCACGGGGGTCAAAGATACGAAGGGCAAAACAATAATCAAAACCCCCTTATACTCCCGGTGTGAAAGGTGGGACTAAGAATCGATGGCCTAATATAATTTCATAGTTACATACTCATGCTAATAGATAGAGAACGGATGCAAGTTCAAGATCTTGTGCTCTCAATCTTGCCACTCACAAACAATATAGATATGACAATATCATGGCTCAAACCTCACAGCTTTTTTTGTTAAGTCCTATGCATTAACCACACACAAAACTCGGTAATTCAAAAGTTAAACTTAAGACATTCTTTGACAACTAGATTCCGCCCTATCATTGGTTGAGATAAACATCCAACTTCACCAAGTAAATCATGATTCAAACCTCAAGTCTAGTTCGGGTTCATCACACACACACAAGCACACAACAACCTAAAAACAATCTACATGCATACAAAAACTACCAACAATTTAAATGCAATGCAACTAATTGGCAAGAGAAACGATAGAATGCGTTATCCATCGGTAACCACGATTGAACAACTTCTCCAAGACCTTATTGGTACCTACTCACATCAACAAAACACCACCAAAATATTGAGCATAAAACAAGCCAATAAAGCTGTCATTTCCACCGAACTTTCCACAAATCAATCAATCAAGACATATAAAGCATTATCCACCAGCACAAACATTCAACTCCATCCATTAATCGAAACCACAAACCATACATAATAGGAAGTATTCAATCATGCCAACTCATTAATGATTCTATCCACAATCACAATCAAACAATCCTCAACCATATTCACTTCCAAAACCTCTTTCCACCATCATTCCACTGTCCAAAATCTATACACATAAATCCTTTTTGCACTAGCTCCACCAAACATACCATCAAAACCAATGTTCAACAAACTCAAACCCATGAAAATATCCATACATATCATCAACATGAGCATAGTCCAAAACATTCATCCAAGGTAGAATATCAATATAGGTACAACCAAATCGAATTGAATCCAATGAAGGGAAAATATCCAACAACTAAACTAAACTAAAGCAAACTAGGATAGAGGAAGAGAGGAGAGGAATAAACCAAGGCACCAGCTACCGACACATCCCCCCAAACTTAGTCAAGTGAGACTAAGTTTGCAAAAACGGTGGAAGATGCATCGTCACTCCTCTTGATCTTGTAGTTCCTCCCTACAAACATAAGACCAACAAACTATACATTTATTCAAAATCACAACAACTAAAAGAAATTAAACAAAAGAAAGAAAATTGTTTGGGTCGCCTCCTAACAAACGCTTCTTTAACGTCGGTAGCTAGACAACCTTACTACATCATCCATTATCAAAAATCTTGTGGGTTCTTAATACACCTTTCTCCCTTAATCTGCATTTACTTGGGAGCAATTTGTCCAAGGTGATCTTTCTTTCACCCCTTTCATCTCTCCAAGGAGGATTGATTATCTTGTCGAACTCAAATTGCATGAATGAGTGCTCCTTCTTTGAAGTATTCTTTAAGTCATTCTCTAAACTAATCCCCACTTCAAGAAACTCATTGATCCACTCATCCAATGCACTCACCATTCTTTCATCAACCTTTTCTACTTTGTCTATCACTCATGAAGGAAATTTAAGCATCACATCACCACATAGACATTCCGACACAATTTCCTCATCATGTTTCTCTCCTTCATCATTTCGTACCATGTCTGGAACTTCTTTCATCACCTCAAGTGAAGGTATCTCAAGATCGCCATTCTTCTCACTTTCAATGTGTATCTTCTCCTCCTCGGTGCCATCATCCACTTTCTCTTTTTGAGGTAACTCTTTATCTTCTTTCTTTGATTCTTGTTCTCGTATCCCCTTTACTCTCATATCTAAAATTCTTACTTCTTTAAGTACCATTATCGCATCCTCACATTCGTCTTCCAAAATTTCATCAATCTCCTCACAACTTCCTTCGAGACCTATTTCCTTGTCAATTTTATATTCTTTCACTCGAGGTTCCTCACTCACCTTCTTCAAGATATCGGATAGTTTCATTCTTATCTCCATAAGCCTTCCCTCGAGCTTATCCGTTTTCCTCTCCAAAGCTTCCCGAGATGATCTCGCTTCTCTAACTCTTTCATGATCACGGCCAACTCATTCATCACAATGAACTCTTGTTATGGATGGATTCCAAGTGTGGTTCTCATAACGTTTACATGGAGAGTAACCATTAGATGGGGGATAGTTCATGTTGTTCTGGATGACACACTTCCCCCATTTATCTCCATATCTTTCATTACTACACTCCTCTTCTTCATGTCCCCAATTTGACTTCACCTTCCGATCATGTCTCCTCTCTTCCATCCATGAGTAGCTCTCTTCAAATACCAGCCGGATTGGCCTCCTTGGTTGTTGTCTCTCCAACATCTTTGATCTCATCTCATCCAATTCCCTTTTGAGATTTTTAAGCCTCTCCGAGTTTGTTCCTCGATAATTCTCCATTTGACACCTACAACAGTCCAACAATCTCAAAGTAACCGCAAAAACAACTTTAAACAACAAATTTATTCACACAAACAAAAACACAAACACCTAGCCTACAAGCTTCACTTTTTCCCCAATATCTAGCAACCTACTAAATGAAGTTCTTTGGCAACGCCGCCAAAAACTTGATGCGCAATAAAAACTCATATGAATTCTCAATGCACACACAAGGTTTAATTATCAATCCAGGTCCTTCTTCGCTTCGCCTGCTAGATTACCGGGATACTATTGCAAAGTCATTGCTAGGCAAGATAAAATCGTTGAGTGATTTCTATCAAAATAGGCAATCAATTTAAACTTATGCTAACAACATATAACAAGGCAAAGAATTAAACCAATAAATCGACAATCAATCTCAATCGATCAAATCAATTCTCTCCATACTTTGGTAAACCAAGACAAGCAAATACTCAAATGAGGTAGATATGATGTTGAAATAAATGTAGATTTAATCCAATTAGGTTAATCATTGATGTAAACAAATTTTAATCCCTAGAAGATTGAGCAATCTCCCCTACACTCGTTAACCCCTTGTCACGGTGAGCTAACAGTTGATGATGCTAAGACTCGCAAATAGCTACGTTATTAAGCCCTGGACAACTCCAAATAGAACGTCAATTATTGCCCTACGACCTAGCACCACACAAGGATTGGAGCTAAAATCATATGATTCTACGCTATTCACGACGATTCTGCCCGCGTGTTGGCTGCAGCGTTCACATCAACTACCTCCTAAGCTGGCTATTACCTACACCTAAGAGGTAAGGAACAAGATCTAGTGCAATTCAAGCTCTCAAAGGGAAGTAAACAAACATTTATCAAACCTAATCTTCATGCATCCTTGTTCAAATCAAAATCTAAATCTAATTAGAGCAACATACCTCTCAATTGTAACAATACAAAGTTGAAATTAAATAAATCCATTACAATTGATAAGTAGAAAATGAAATCTTCCTTCTTTGGTCTTGATCTACAACCTTGGAACTTCAATTCTTCTCCAAGGATAAATTAGCTCCTTGATACCCTTGGGTAAGGTTTTGGAAGAGATGGAAATGGAAATCGTAGAGAGAATTTAGGAAGAGGTTCTCCAAAGTTATTAAAAAGTTGTCAAAATAACCATTTTCCCCCTTTTAAAATGAGCAAATAGGGCCTCGGATCGCCCGAGCCAACTACGGATCGCCCGGGATCGATTGAAAACTGGAAACAAACTGCCAAGGCAAACTCGGTCCGGCTCGGCAAACTTTCTACGGCAAGCTCTTTGTAAATGGATCAGCAAGGTTGTCCTTAGTGTCAATGTTCTTGATCAGCACATCGCCCCTCGATACGATCTCTCGTATGATATGGTACTTTCTCTCTATGTGTTTCCTTGCCCTGTGAGACCGCGGTTCCTTTGACTTCACCATTGCACTAGAGTTATCACAATAAATTGTGATGCTCCTCAGCAAACTCGGAATCACGTCCAACTCTAAAAGGTAGTTTCTGAGCCATACCCCCTCTTTTGAGGCTTCGGAGGTGACGACATATTTCGCCTCCATGGTGGAGTCAGCAATGCATTTATGCTTTGAGCTCCTCCAAGATACAGCTCCACCTCCCAAGGTAAACACATAGCCCGAGGTCGATTTCTTCTCATCCTGGTCCCCTTGGAAATCCGAGTCTGTATAACCCACAGGGCACAAATCCTCACTTTGATAAACTAGGCAGTAATTCCTAGTTCTCTTCAAATACTTGAGGATGTGCTTTACCGCAGTCCAATGCGCCTGTCCAGGGTTAGACTGATATCTTGCTACCATGCCAAAGGCATAACAGATACCTGGCCTGGTACACAACATCGCATACATGAAGCTACCCACCGCTGAAGTGTATGGTACAAGACTCATAAAATCTTTCTTCCGCTGTGTCTCAGAACACTGCCTACTAGAAAGACGAATGCCATGTCTGAAAGGTTGCAATCCTTTCTTGGCGAGTTGCATGCTGAACCGGGCTATCACAGTATCCACATAGGATATCTGAGATAAGCTCAACATTCTTCTCTTACGATCTCGTAAGACCTTAATCCCAATGATGTAGTCAGCTTCTCCCAAATCCTTCATTTGGAACTGTTCGGATAACCAACACTTGATTTCCGACATCACTTCCTCGTTGTTTCCAAATAAGTGTATGTCATCAATGTATAGTGCAAGGAAAACCACGCTCCCACTGACACAAAGTTGGTAAACACAACTTTTGTTTTCCAACTGAGCAAATCCATAGGATTTAATCACATCGTTGAAACGTAATTTCCACGACCTTGAAGCTTGCTTAACTCCATACAAGGACTTCTTATGCTTCCAGAAAAGATGTTCTTCGCCTTTGCACACGTAGCCCTCAGGTTGCCGCACATAGATGTCCCTACCTTCTTCAAGGTAACCGTTTAGGAAAGCGGTTTTGACATCCATCTGTCAAATCTCGAGGTCCATATGCGCAGCTATGACAAGGAGTATCCGGATGGATTTGAGCATGGCTACGGGTGAAAAGGTTTCATCATAATCAATGCCCTCTTTTTTACTATAACCCTTTGCCACCAGCCTGGCTTTAAAAGCCGTGATTTCTCCATCCGCCCCTTTCTTTATCTTGTATACCCATTTGCACCCTATGGCCCTAAAGCCATCCAGAAAATAAGTTTTCTGGTATAAATCCATAGCAGTTATGGATTCAATTTCGGAATCCAAGGCAACATGCCATTTATCATCATCCTTGTCTTGCACTGCCTCTTTGTAAGTCAGTGGGTCCGAGTCCTCATGTCCGTCTTTCGGGCTCAAGTCTGAAAACTCACCCACGAACATGTACCTTTCTGGCTGGAAAATAACTCTACCACTACGACCAGGCATCGATGCTGTGTCAACAATAGGTGCAGTAACTTGTGGTTCTGCACCTTGCACTGAAGAACGTGTCTGTGGTGCTGAACCTCTCATAGGTGCACCAACGTTTGCACATTCCCCTTCCCTTGAAATTGCATTCTCGTTTTCAATTTCTTGAATAACGATATCACTCCTTGACCTGTTGTTCCTTACATACTCGTCCTCCAAGAATCTAGCGTTGGTGCTAACAATGACTCTCTGACTCTCAGGATAGTAAAAGTAACCACCTTTCGTTTTCCTGAGATACCCTATAAACAACATTACTTTTGACCTACTTTCTAACTTATCAGGTTCCTTCGACACTACGTGTGCCGGACAGCCCAATACTCTAAACTTGCACAAACTTGGTTTGCAACCAAGGAAGAGCTCATAAGGCGTCTTAGGAACTGATTTAGAAGGCACAACATTTAACACGTAAGCGGTTGTTTCCAATGCGTAGCCCCAAAACGAAATTGGTAAGTTTGCATAACTCATCATTGATCTTACCATCTCTAGAAGAGTCCTATTTCTTCTTTCAGCTACACCGTTTTGCTGGGGAGTACCCGATGCAGTCCACTGGGATGTAATCCCGTTGTCTGACAAATACTGTAGGAACTCATTACCGAGGTATTCGCCACCGCGGTCAAATCGCAGTAACTTGATAGTTTTCCCGACCTTCTTTTCTACCTCAGCCTTGAACTCCTTGAATTTCTCAAAGCATCCCAACTTGTAGCGAAGCAGGTAAACGTATCGGTACCTTGAGTAAACGTCAATGAAAGTGACGAAGTACTCGTACCCTCCACGAGCCTGCATGGACATCAGTCCACATAAGTCAGAATGGATCAATTCCAACACTTCCTCTGCTCGAGAATGACTATACTTAAAAGGCCTAGTTGACATCTTGCCCTCGATGCAGGATTCGCAGACTTGATAAGGTACAGCCTGGACTAAGTCCAATGTACAATCATCTGCAAGTCGCTTAATCCGCTTCAAGCTGATGTGGCCAAGTCTTAAGTGCCAGAGATATGTAAGATCCTCATCAAAAAAAGTAAGTTTTCTCATTCTAGGATTATCAATTTCAGATGAATTACATGCAATACTTGCGGAAGACTTATGATTGCAGTTAATAACATAGAGAGAATTATTCAGCATCCCACGACAAATAACACCGTTATTACCAATGATAGAAACACCAATATAAAAAATAACTGAATATCCATCAACCTAAAGCTTGGAAACTGAAATAAGGTTCCGCCGAAAATCCAGCTCATATAAAACATCTCTCAAAGTTCAAACAGAATCATCAAAGTACAAGGTGAAATCTCCAATGGCAGCTGCACTCACTTGTGCTGCGTTCCCCATCGAGATGGTAACCTCGTCATTCTTCAACACCCTCCTCGGTGTGAACCCCTGCAAAATGTAACAAACATGATGAGTAGCTCCAGTATCCACTACCCACTAATGAGTAGAAATCGATGCTAAACATGTTTCTATTAAAAATGCAAATAACGTACCTTGTCCCTTGCTTCCGCATGCGTTCTTACTTGAAGTGACACCAACCCTCTTCATCTCATTTGACCTCCTCTCACGTATCCTTCGATCAATCATATTCTTGCACACAGTATGAACCACATCTTTCGATATGCTCAAGATGTGCTCAAGATCTGATAACTCAGAATCCCATGAAGGTACGAAAGACTATCCTGCTAAAAGATCAGTAAGCAACTCTTTAACAGAGTAGAGGTGCTGGTGGTAGCTATGCTAGCCAGGGTGTCTACCCGGGCGTTTGACTCACGGGGAACGTGGCGGAGGACCCACTCGTCCATTTTGCTTTTCAATTCTTTGATTATGGAGTGATAGAGCATTAGTCGTTCCTCGTTCACAGCGTAGGCACCACTCATTTGGTTGACGATCAACTGTGAGTCGCTTTCTATGCGCACTTTACGGACCCCGAGCACTAGGGCTAACTGAATTCCCTGGATGAGCGCTACGTATTCGGCCTCGTTGTTTGTCGCGGGGAAGTCGAGCCGGATGGCTTGTTCATAGTTCTCTCCATGTGGGTTTCTCAATACCATCCCGGCACTGTTGCCATGAATGTTGCTGGCGCCGTCAATCTTTAGTGACCATAGGTCGGTGTCATTGTCGGCTTTTGTCATGCTGGCAACCTCGCTTTCAGCCTTGAGCTTCAAGTTGGTGGAGAAGTCGGCGATGAAGTCGGCAAGCACTTGTGATTTGATAGCAGTTCACGATTCGCGAATCGTATTGGATGCAATGGCTGCCGACTTCTATGGCCCATTTAAGTAGCCTTCCCGACAGATCGGGCTTAGAGAGCACGGCGCTTATAGGGTACGCGGTGATTACCTTGATAGTGATGGGTTTTGTATACTGAAAGCATTTATTATAATGAGTATACTGTTGGAATTGTATACATAAAAACATTATGATTGGTATATTGGGAAATGTTATGTTTGATATACTGGTAATCATTAATGACTTGCAATAAACAACTCCTGTCTGAATTAACAATCATACGATGCAAACAAACATATCCAGTTATCTCGTCAATAGGGAGATCATACGGTGTGTAAGAGATCACAGAAGATCATATAGATCGTTCGACCTAGCGAGATATAAACAGTTATCACAGCTGAGACAGTTTCTGGTTTGGCTGTCGGTTTAGGCTACGGCACACAAGTCCATAAGTAGTTTATCTTGACTGCTTTGTGTGACCGGTACATCTCAATGTATTGATAAGATCAACAGTGAGATGAACCATTCTACTTGACATATAAATGAGTAAAGATCTCGGTAACTTGGTCGGATCTAAAGTCTATTGAAAGCTGAGGGGCACACATGGGTTGACTGCCACTTTAACTTGCTGTGGTGGAGAGTCTTACATGTACTTGTATATCTGCATCTTGGGTGATGCCAGTTTTTGTGGGGTCTCCTCAGGATGGATTTAGATAACCATATCCGTTTTAGGATAGTGACATTCCCTGGGAAGCTCACGAGGTTCGTTATGCTAAGTCCTGCAGGCTGAATCATTGATTCAAGCATAAGCGATAAGGGTTGAGTGGTACTACTCAGGAATAATAAGAGATTAATTAATTACAACTAATTGTCATACGCTGAATTAATTAATGAATGTCTGAAACCTTAAATATGGGGATTAACCAAGTCAATGCAACCCATTCCTAATAACGTGGTAATAAAGGGGTAGGTCAGCATTAATTCTCTGGTGGCATGAATTAATGTTTATTAATTAATTATGTTCTGGGTTGAACATGGAATTAATTAATAGGAGGCCCACTTTATTATTTGAATTTGATCCCTGGTCTGGCCCAACATTGCTCAAAGCCCATTAGGGTTTATTAAACCCTAATAGCCCATTCTCCAGATCTATATAAATAGATAAATCTCTCCTTTTCCCACATAAGTTTGAAGTTTCAAAATCAGAAACCCTAGACAGATGGAGAGAGAGTGGGCGGCTGTAGATCTGGTAGCGTACCCTCACCAGATTTCCGAATCGAGCAAAGGAACAGATCAAAAATCAGATCTGTAGGAATACCATCACTTTGGTCGATTCCAGATCCAGATCTACACCATCATCATTGCCATCATCGATCTAGATTTGTAGATCAGTCGCTGGAGTCTCAGGTATTCCTTTGAATCTACGAATTAAATTAAATAAGAGCATGCATAGGGCATTTATTGTTTGTCAAGGTATTTATTTTGATATCCATAAATCGAATCCGGAGATAAAATAAATGGCGATTTGTGTCGCCTATTGTAGACTCAGATCCTACAATTGGTATCAGAGCAAGGTTCGTATTTTATGGCTCTGTCGGAAAATAAATTTGACAATCAATTTACGCATGTTATTTAATTTATTCATGGATGGATTTATTAATTGTCGTGGATGTATTTGTTCTCGTGGCCCCTCTCTGTTTTGGTTTTGTTTTAAATCGCGAGAAAATCCGAGATTAGATTGATAGGAAAATATGTAATAGATTGTTGTAATTTTATTCAATCTGTAAACCGAAACAAGAAAGAGAACAAGTTCAGCACGAAGATGGTGTAGCAGTTTCCGGTGACAGGGGATAGGCTTCAGCCGCGCGCAGGCGTCGCGCGGCAGTGCCAGGCGGCGGCGCTCGTCGGCCGGCATGCAGCGGCCACGCGCAGGCGGCGCGCGATAGATTGCTGCAAGTCGCAACAGCTCTCTTCGCAGAAACAGCAGCTCACAACTCCTTTCTTCCTCGCAGTTAGGGTAGCGGTAGCGCCGGCTCCAGCCGATGCGGATCTCTGCGGTGCTACGCGAGCCGTGCGCTGGTGTACAAGGTTGCAGGAAAGTAGGGCTGGCGGAGGCGTGGTGCTCGCGAGGACAACAACCACTGTGCGCAGGTCGCGTGTTTCTGGCTTGCACACACGGTGATCGTCTCCAGCAACAGCGATGACGGTCGTTTCTGGTGTCTGCTGTCTGTTGCAAACTCAGATGACGCACACAGGGCTCGCGTGTCTGGCGCACATCGGGACGAGGGTTGCGATGGCTGGGCTCAGCTGTGGCGGCGAGAACAGAGGCGGCGGCGGCACAAACCCTAGTTGGGCTTGTGTTTGCTGCTAGGGTTTCAGATCCGGGCTGGGTGCGGGCCCGGCAACCTGGAGGCGGCCCGATTTTCTGAAACTAGGGTTTTTGCAAAATTAGGGTTTTACAACCCAGTGGGCTTGAAACCCTGATTCCTGGCCCAATTTGCTGTATTATTTATTCCAGCCAAAAATTGCAGATTTCAAGTTAAAGAGTTGGAGCCCATTTGAAGATCTGTATTAAATTAAATCATTGTAATAGATATATTTTATTTTATTTCCCATGTAATTGCATCAAGGGGCCACGAGAAATTTTATTTTTTTATTTAATTGTTTTCTCGTATGATGTGATTTATTAAGTGCGCACTAGTAAATAATAGGAAAGAATGCTACTGCTTTTATTATTTATTTTTAAAGCATGTTGTATATAACAGGGAAGCATGTTACTGCTTTATTATTTACAGCTTAAAGCATGCTTTATGTGATTTATTTTATGTATTAAATTATGTCTCTAAATTCAGGAATCATGTTGGGAAATATGATAGAATTTTAGATGTGACATAATTTATGGATCATAAAATAATTTGTGCGCATAAGAACCTTTTGAAAGAAAAAGACTAAGCAAGATTTTTTAATTAAAATCAACAAGACCTTCACAATGCGGTCTCTTATTAGAAGTAGGCAGTGAAGTGAGTAGACGTCTACACGACCGTAGCCTACTTACTTTATTTGTTCATAAGTTCTAATAGATGAGATTTCTAAATAAAACATTTAAACATGTGAGAAGTGGACAGTGAAGTGAGTAGACGTCTACACGAGCATAGCCTGCTTACTTTATTTGTTCATAAGTTGTCTAGGATTGTTTTAAATGAGATAACAAAGGTTGTAAGAGGCATGCGTCATGGGTCTAGTACGTATGAAAAATCATCCTTTTAACTTCCGGAGTTAGAATTGTGGTCAAATGCTTAGATGTTGCCTAAGAACTAACTCATGAATGATGTCCCTGCTCAGATAGGATGAATATGGTCTTAGTTTTATCTCCGATTATTAATTTCATTTGCCGGCGAATACCTGGCATGGATTGAAATTAAAGACTGGAACTTCAAAGAGCAGTCTGGTTAGGTGGTCTGCTGTAAACGTCTTCGAAAGGATCTTGCAGTAGATGCACCTAGGCAATTGGGGGAAACAATTGTATTGGTTTATCAAAAGGTTACAATGCATATTTGTTTCAATGTTCTGCATGTATGTTCTTACTTAAATCAATTGTTTTTCAGATATGTCTATGAATAATGTCATAAATATCTTGACACAAAATCAATTAACTGGTCCGAATTTCCTGGAATGCAAGCGCAACTTGGATTATAACCTAGTTGCAGAGGAACATCAATATGTTCTTAACACTCCGTGTCCAGCTGTCCCCACTGCTGAGTCAACTGATGTGGAGCGGAACCTCTATGACAAGTGGGTCAAGTCTAATAATGTAGTCAAGTGCTACATGATGACCATTATGTCTAAGGTGCTCCAGCAACAACATCAACACTATGACAAAGCAGCTGAGATTATGGATAGTCTCACAATTACTTATGGGGAATCGGATAGAGCTGTCAGATTTAATCTCATGAGAGAGATTGTGAGTTGTAAAATGACTGATGGTAGCTCAGTGAGGGAGCACATTGTTTCCAAGACAAACCTCATGGATGAACTGACGTTGCATGGAGGAGGTATTGACGGGGAAGCCCAGGTCGATATCATACTCAACTCACTTCCGAAGTCTTTTGAGAACTTTAGGTTGAATGTTGTCATGAGTAAAAAGGAGTACACTCTCAATGAGTCACTTAGTAACCTCATGGCGGCTGAATCAGTCATGCAACCTAAAAAGACAGTCTTGGTTTCTTCCGGTAGTCACCCTGCTTCATCAAAAGGTGCTAAAGGGGTGATTGGAAAGAAATTCCAGAAGACAACCTTTGGAAGCAAAAGTTCTGGGAAAAAGAAGACTGTGACACCGGGGAAGAAGGGCAAGTGTTTCCGTTGTGGCAAAATTGGTCACTGGAAGAAGGATTGTCTGACCAAGCAGGTTGGACAAGGTACGTCATTAGCACTTGTAACGGAAACATGTTTAGCATCTGTTTCTACCCATTCGTGGGTAGTGGATACTGGAGCTACTGATCATGTTTGTTACACTTTGCAGGGATTCAGGTCGACAAGGCAGCTGAATGATGACGAGGTGACGATCTCCATTGGTAATGCTGCTAGTGTGTCTGCAGTAGCAGTTGGAGATGTTACATTATGCTTTCAAGACAATGTTCTGATTTTAAGAGACGTATTATATGTGCCGCATTTCCGACGGAACCTTATTTCTGTTTCATGTTTAATAAATGATGGATTTTCAGTTATTTTTTTATAGTCATGTTACTATCAATGGCAATAACGGTGTTATCTATCGTGGGATACATAAAGACTTTCTTTATATCATAACTTGTTTGCATAAATCTTCCGTGAATGCTGCATATAACTCATTTAATCATAAGAAGAGAATGTTTTCATCTTCTGATGAGGATCATACATATCTATGGCATCTGAGACTAGGTCACATCAATCTAAACAGGATCAAGAGACTCGTGGATGATGGAACATTTGATTCAATCCTGGTAGTTCCACATCGAGTTTGTGAATCAGGTATAGAGAGAAAGATGATGACCAGCCCTTTCAAGGCAAGTCAGTCTCGAGCAAGTGATGTGTTGGAACTGATCTACTATGATTTATGTGGACCGATGTCTACGCAAGCTCGTGGAGGATTTAAGTATTTTGTCACTTTTATTGACGATTACTTGAGATACGAGTATGTTTACTTACTTCACTATAAGTCTGAATGCTTTGAGAAATTCAAGGAATTCAAGGTGGAAGTAGAGAAGAAGTTAAACTAGACCATTAAGTCATTACAATCTGATCGTGGTGGTGAGTATCTCAGTGACGAGTTCTTGCAGTTTTTATATGAGCATGGGATTACATCCAAATGGACCGCACCGGGCACTCCTCAGAAGAATGGTGTGGCGGAAAGAAGAAATATGACTCTTCTTGAAATGGTTAGATCTATGATGAGTTATGCGAACTTGCATGTTTCGTTTTGGGGCCACGCGTTACTAACAGCTGCGCACCTGCTGAACCTGGTACCTTCTAAGTTAGTTCCTTAAAACACCCTCAGAACTCTTGCATGGGTGAAAGCCCAGTGTGTCAAAGATAAGAGTGTGGGGTTGTTTGGCATAAGTTTTGTCGAAGGAACCTGATAAATTAGAATGTAGATCCAAGCTAATGCTGTTTGTGGGATACCCCAGTCAAACGAAAGGTGGTTATTTCTATTGTCCTGAGGATCAGAAGATCGTTGTTAGCACCAACGCGAGATTCTTGGAGGAAGAGTTTGTGAAAAACCACAAATCCAAAAGTGATATCATTCTCCAAGAAATTGGAGACAATGATGCGCTTCCATTGGGAAAACCCCGTGGCAGATTGAGTGTACCACTCGAAGGTATGGAACCAATTGCACGGTCGCCAGTGTAAGGATTTGATCCACAAGTAACTGCACCAACTGCTGATGCAGTACCAGTGCTCCGTCGTAGTGGGAGGGTACCTCACCAACCCGAGCGGTATATGTTCGTGGGAGAGTCTTCGGACTTAATCCTGGAAGACACACTAGATGATACCGACCCATGGACATACGATGAAGCAGTAAATAACAAAGATGTGGGAAAATGGCATAAAGCCATGGATTCAGAAATTGGATCAATTACCTCTATGGATGTATACCAGAAGTCTGCGCTACCAGATGGCTTTCGGGCCATAGGTTGCAAATGGGTATACAAACGGAAGAAAGGTTCGAAAGGAGAAATAACAACTTTGAAAGCCAGGTTGGTGGCGAAGGATTATAGTGAAAAGGAGGGCATTGACTATAACGAGACCTTCTCTCCGGTAGCCATGCTCAAATCCATTCGAATTATTTTATCCATAGCAGCACATATGGACCTAGAGATCTGGCAGATGGATGTCAAAAACTGCATTTTTAAACGGGTACCTTGAGGAAGGTTGTGACATCTATCAGCAGCAACCAGAGGGTTATGTGAAGGATGGTGAAGAGCATCTTGTCTGGAAGCTAAGGAAGTCCTTGTATGGACTTAAACAAGCTTCACGGTCATGGAACAAACGTTTCGATGATGTGATTAAATCCTGTGGATTTTCACAGTGCAAAATTGAAAGTTGTGTGTACCGATTATACGTCAGCGGAAGCGTGGTATTCCTTGCACTTTATGTAGATGACATTCTTCTATTCGGCAACGATGTGAAGGTGTTGTCAGACATAAAGAGATGGTTATCCGAACAGTTTCAAATGAAGGCCCTAGGAGACGCTGGATACATCCTTGGTATTAAAGTCTTGTGTGCTAGCAAGAAGAGGATGTTAAGCTTGTCTCAGGCCACTTATATTGATACTGTGATTGCCCATTTTAGCATGCAAAATGCTAAGAAAGGATTCGGACTTCCAGGCGGATCAGGATGAGAAGAGATCAACCTCGGGCTATGTGTTCACCTTGGGAGGTGGAGCTGTATCATGGAGGAGTGCGAGACAGAAACGTATCGCGGACTCCACCATGGAAGCTGAGTATGTGGCAGCTTCAGAGGCTTCTATAGAAGCAATATGGATTCGGAACTACCTCCAAGAGTTAGATATTGTTCTGAGTTTGCCCAGGACTATTGTGATAGTGCTGGTGCAGTAGCAAACTCTAAGGAACCAAGAACTCACAAGGCGTCTAAACACATGGAGAGAAAGTAACACATCACACGAGAAATCGTAGCGAGGGGCAATGTGCTAATAGATAAGATAAACATAAGGATAATCTAGCAGATCCATTTACAAAGGGCTTACCTCAGAAGGCATACAAAGGTCATGTTCGTAGCCTAGGGCTGAGGTAGATGCCGGACCACCTGGTGACCAAATGTAATAGCTAGATTAGAATAGACACATGTTATACTCAGGAAAATAATGTTATAATGCTTTGAGTATAAGTGGGAGATTGTTGGAATTGTATACATAAAAGCATTATGATTGGTATATTGGGAAACATTATGTTTGATATACAAGTAATCATTAATGACTTGCAATAAACAACTCCTGTCTGAATTAACAATCATACGATACGAACAAACACATCCAGTTATCTCATCGATAGGGAGATCTTACGGTGTGTAAGAGATCACAGAAGATCGTATAGATCGTTCGACCTAGCGAGATATAAACAGTTATCACAGTTGAGACAGTTTCTGGTTTGGCTGTTGGTTTAGGCTGAAGCACACAAGTCCATAAGTGGTTTATCTTGACTGCTTTGTGTGACCGGTACATCTCAATGTGTTGATAGGATCAGCAAAGAGATGAACCATTCTACTTGACATATGAATGAGTAAAGATCTCGGTAACTTGGTCGGATCTAAAGTCTATTGAAAGCTGAGGAGCACACATGGGTTGACTATCACTTTAACTTGCTATGGTGGAGAGTCTTACATGTACTCGTGTGTCTGCATCTTGGGTGATGGCAGTTTGTGTGGGGTTTCCTCAGGCTGGATTTAGATAACCATATCCGTTTCAGGATGGTGACATTCCCTGGGAAGCTCACGAGGTTCGTTATGCTAAGTCCTGCAGGCTGAATTATTGATTCAAGCATAAGCGATAAGGGTTGAGTGTTACTACTCATGAATAATAAGAGATTAAATAATTACAGCTAATTGTCATACGCTGAATTAATTAATGAATATTTGAAACCTTAAATATGGGGATTAACCAAGTCATTGCAACCCGTTCTTAATAACGTGGTAATAAAGGGGTAGGTCAGCATTAATTCTCTGGTGGCATGAATTAATGTTTATTAATTAATTATGTTTAGGGTTGAACATGGAATTAATTAATAGGAGGCCCACTTTATTATTTGCATTTGAGCCCTGGTCTGGCCCAACACTGCTCAGAGCCCATTAGGGTTTATTAAACCCTAATAGCCCATTCTCTAGATCTATATAAATAGTTAAATCTCTCATTTTTTCACATAAGTTTGAAGTTTCAAAATCACAAACCCTAGAGAGATGGAGAGAGAGTGGGCGGCTGTAGATCTGGTAGTGTATCCTCACCAGATTTCCAGATCGAGCAAGAGAACAGATCAGAAGATCAGATCTGTAGGAATATCATCGCTTTGGTCAATTCCAGATCCAGATCTACACCATCATCATTGCCATCATCGATCTAGATCTGTAGATCAGTCACTGGAGTCTCAAGTATTCCTTTGAATCTACGAATTAAAATAAATAGGAACATGCATAGGGCATTTACTGTTTGTCATGGTATTTATTGAGATATCCATAAATCGAATCCGGAGTTAAAATAAATGGCGATTCGTGTCGCCTATTGTAGACTCAATTCCTACATATACAACGGTTTATTTCTCCTATCTATCAAACAAACTTACATGTATGTAACAATGGTATCCTCTTATCTCACCGATAGGGACGATCATACGGTGTGTAGTAGATCGCAAAAGACAGTATGATCACTTGACCTAGTGAGATATAAACCTGATCAGAGTCGAGAGAGCGTATGAGGATACGTCTGTCCGGATGGCTGCGGCATTGTCGGAATAAGTAGTCTGTCTTGGTTAATTGACATGCTGGTACGCAAGGGTGGCGTATTGATGGACTGCAGTGAGATGTATTCGACTGTCTGGCATCAGCGAATACAAGATCTCGTTCTTGATTGAGTCCAAACCCGAACAAAGGTTCAGGGGTTTGCACGGATTGACTGTTGCTTTGACTTGCCATGGTGGAGAGCCTAAGTAACGTGCTCGTATATCCGAATCTTGGGTAACAGTAGTTCGTGTAGTACTGCCTGAGACTGGGTTTAGGTTACCATATCCAAGTAAAAGGATGGGGACATTCCCTGAGGAGCTCAATGACATTCATCGTGTCAAAGTCCTGCAGGATGATTAAGTTCAGGCACGAGTGATAAGGATTGAGTTGTACTACTCAGGAATAATAAGATATTAATTAATTGTAGATAGAGCATGTCAGAAGCTCCGATTAATTAATAAATGTCCGGTAACCTTGAATATGGGGATTCTCAATAAATGCAGCCGTTCTCATAACGTGGTAATAAAGGGGTAGGTCAGTATTAATTCTGTGGTGAAAAAGAATTAATATTAATTAATTAGTTGTGTCATGGGTTGTGGACATGGGAATTAATTAATTTATAGACCCACTTTATTATTTGCATTAGGTCCCAGGACTGGCCCATTTATATATGCCGAAAAGGGCCCAATAGCCCATTAGGGTTAAAACCCTACGTCTATAAATAGACAGCTCTCTCTCTCAAACCCTAAGCCACTTCATAACAATCAAATCAGTTGAAACCCTAGGGTGAGAGAGAGCAAGGGCGGTGCCAATGAGAGGGGAGGAGAAGGAAATTCGACTCCGATCTACACTCTACAGATCTGAACATCATTGTGATACAACCCTGAAGATCTGATCTAGAGAACATAAATCTCTCTTCTTCTTTTTTTCATTATTTTTGATTAAATCTAAAAATTAGTTTTCTAATTTCTATTTCCGCAGATTTAATCGAATCGCGTGGTTGAATTAAATTTGGATATTCAAACATGAAAGATCGGATCAGACACTACGAAATAATGGTAATTATTCTTATCCACGCATTAAATTCATAGGATCATGCTAGGGTTTTGTGAATTGGTATTGTGAACAATAAACCGGCTTATTTGGATTTTGTGATTCGGTTCACGGATAAATCCCTACAATTAGTATCAGAGCGATGTTTCTGATTTATGGCTCCGTTGTTCATAATAAAATTCATTAACACATGTTCATAATAAAATTCATTAACACATGTATGAATTTTATTTTGTCGTGGATGGTTTTTGTTCTTCGTGGCAATCCGTTTGATTCAGCTCGCGGTGGTTTTTCCGTGTAGTGTTGAATCTGTTTTGTAAAATCACGAGAAAATCTGTGATTAGATTTGATAGGAAAAATTGTAATAGAATAGTTTTTGTAATTTATATTAAAATTTGTAATTAGACGGGTCGGGACAAAGACGTAGCCGACAGACGAGGGTGGCGCACGGCGGCAGCAGGAGGGCCACACGCGTGTGCGGCAGTGGCGGAGACGGCGACGGCGGGGCCGCAGGCGCAGGTGGCGGCGCGCGTGGGTGCAGGCGGCGAGCAGCAGCAGCGGTGGCGCATGGGCGGTGGGCAAGCGTGAAGGCGCGTGCAGTGGCCGGGCGGCGGCAAACGACGACGGTGGTCATCATCGGCAGGTGCTGTCCTGTCGAGGTGGTTCGTGATTTGGTGGCTGGAGCAATCCTGTGTAAACCCTAGGTTTGCATTAGGATTTAGGGCCAATCATCAAATCAGAAAACCCTAAATCCCGTTGTTGAAGATTTGGAAGCCCTGGAAGATTTGAAAAGATTTGGATTTATCCAAGTAAATTCAAATTTCAAATTGTAATAGATAGGTTTTATTTCCTGTTTTGTGGGGCCATGAAGAATTTTTGTTTGCCTTAATTGTCCTCGTATGATATGTGATTTATTATGTGCGCATTTAAGCGTGTGTAGATAACAGGAAAAGCATGATTTACTGCTTTTATTATTTACAGCTTTCCAAGCATGCTTATGTGATTAATTTCTTGTTGGATTATATTTTGGGAATTTTTGGGCTTGTTTAATTACATGCAAAACTTTGGAAAATATAATGACAAAGAATTTATATGTGCGCATATAAGAAACCTTTTTGAAAGAAAAATAATAAGCAAATTTTTTAATTAAAATCAATAGACCTCCACAAAGCGGTCCTAGGCTGTAAGTGTATCTCTCTCTCTAGTAAACGTCTACGAGTGTAGCTTGCTAGTTCTTGAGGTGCATGGGTACAGTTGTTGGGATTTCTAGACAAACAATTTAAATCATGTGAATAGTGGGAGGGTTTTACGTTAACGTCTACGAGTGTAGCTTGCGTAGATATCTTTCATAAGTATTCTAGGATTGATTTAAATTATAGATAACAAAAGCTTTAAGGGCTGTGCGGTATGGTTACTATCTGAAATACTTGAATGTGACTGCGGCAATCATGCAAGGGCTCGATCGTTATCCCATAAAGTAATTACGGCCGGATTCTACTAGCCAACCCTAAAAAAGATGTCATTGTCCATGTCATGCGATGCGACAGTTGTCAATGCTTCGAGACATCGACTCATAGAATCGTAGAACCCCTTCACTCGTCAATCACCTTGTGGCCATTCATGTGTGGGGAATGGACCTGGTAGGCCCCCTCCCTAAGGGAACAAGGTAGAAGGACCACATACTTATGGTAACAGACTATTTCACCAAGTGGGTGGAAGGCGAAGCCCTAGGAAAGACCCGAGACCTGGAAGTTATCAAGTTCTTGTGGAAACACATACTGTGTTATTTTGGGATCCCCAAAGAGATACGCACCGATAATCGGCGACAATTTGCCAGTGATAAAATGCAAGCCTTCTGCAACACCTACGGGATAAAACTGACCTTCTCAACACCACGTTATCCCGAAGAAAACGGGTTGGCGGAATCCACAAACAAAACCATCATCACAACCCTGAAGAAAAAACTAAGCCCACACAATTCTAGATGGGTAGAGGAACTTCCAGCCGTACTATGGTCTTACCGAACGACCCCTAGAACTGCTACCAATGCAACCCCTTTCTCCCTTGCATATAGAGTCGAGGCGGTGGCACCCGTTGAAATTATCGCTCACAGCCCAAGGGTGGAGCACTCAGACGAACTAACAAACGTTGAACAGATCAAGGTCATAGATGAAGTGAGAAAGGATGCGGCAATCAAAACCTCCCTACGTCGACACCAAGTCGAAAGATTCTACAATAAGAAGCTGAAGCTCAGAAGTTTTCAAAAGGGGACCTAGTCCTTAGAAGAGTATTTCAAAACACTAAAGAACTCGGTGCGGGTAAGCTAGCCCCCAATTGGTAAAGTCCCTACAAAGTCGTCAAAGTCACAGGACATGGGGCTTACCGACTCAAAACGATAGAAGGAAGAGAAATAACGAACAGCTGGAACATCAAACATCTGAAAGAGTTCTATCATTAGTAGGCATATACGCCTACTCTACCCTTTACTATTACATTCTTTCAATTAATATTGCTTCATTTAAACCATTACTAACTTGAGCGTCAGAGGGGCGATGCTAAGGCATCGCCCACCCTGACCCTCATCTGCCTCGGTACGCAACTAAGTTAAGAGGTTGACACCAAAGCTCCCCAATGCTTGGGACTGATCCCCAAGGTTCCTCGGTATCGATCCACTACCGTACGAGGAGCTCATCAGGTCAAATGCTTGCAAGAGATTTATGAAATACTATGCAGATACCAAGATGAAAAGCAATCAAGTGGGTCACAAGTAGAATCATATTACAGAGCAGAATATCAGGATACCATTCATTTGCAAAAAATACGAAGCATGAAATAAAACACAAGAGTGATAAAGTGCGTAAAATAAATTGTAACAAGTTTTACACATAAAAATTCAAAAGGAAAAGCAGCAATCACGGAGCAGCCTCATCCTTGTTGCCTTCACTGGCTCTTCCTCACCCCCATCATTCAGAAAACCCTCGGCTTCCGTCTCCTCGAGGCTCTTCAGGGCCTCCAAATCTTTGGTCGGCTAGTCTTCGGGTCGGCCTCAATCTCCAACATCTCGAAGTTGACAAGAGGAGGAGTCGGGGGATGGGTAATGTTATCTAAATCAAACTCGGGACACCTTCGGCCGACTAGGTTACATATGGAGCTGGTCACCATACCCACCAAGATATCAAAGGTAGGCTTAAAGGATGGGTTAGCAACCACACGCTCCATATCAACCCCGTCACCCACCTTTAGCGCCTCGAACTCCGCCTCGCGCTCCTTTTGCTGGAGCAGCCTCTCCTCCTGGCTCTTGTAAAACCGAGCCTTGTAGGATTCGAGCTCTAGCTCCTTCTTAGCATCCTTGACATTAAAATCGTCCATGGCCCTCTTCAACTCCTCCTCTAACACCTTGCTGTGGTTCGCCAAGGTAGCCCTATCCTGCTTCAACTCCTCATATTTCTTATGCCACGCCTCAGAATCAAGCCGAGCGTCCTTCGACTCCCCAGAGACTTGAGCATATTTTTCAGCCAAATCCTTGTGCTACTCGCGCTCAGCGGTGAGCTCTTTCCTCGATTGGCCGATCCCCTCGCTCGCCGAGTCGAGCGACTTGATCAACTTCTCGGTGTACATGATGAATTGGCGCGTGGTCTACTAACAGAATAAAGATCAGACGACGAGACATTATATCGAGGCGCAAAGTTAGGAAAAATTGTACCGTCTGTAGCTGCTCTTCCATCATAAAAGAATCACGAGCATAGGCACTCTCAAAATAATCCGCCTTGATATCACCATCCAGGATTTTCTTAACATGAATAGCATAGGCGGACGAGAAAGAGGAAATATAAGCCTAGGGCCCAACCCGCTCAGCCGACAGTTCCTGGCTGCAAATCTCATTTTGTGAGAGGAACTCTGATGCGATCGACACCACCAATGGGAAAGTGGGGCTTCCCCTGGAAACCAACAGGTGTCTCACGATCCACCAGAACTCTTCTCGCCAGCACTCCCCTAAGCCTAAACAGGATGCACGCATGAGAGTACCCCTCCATGCAAGAGAACACTCCTTGGGGTGATTCTGACCAGCGTGAACTCCAGACTTATGCCTTGGCTGTCGGGGCAGCACCATGATGCCACCCGATATAGCCATACGCTTGCATTCCCATGGAATATTCATATTGGCCTGGAGTAGTATCCCGGCTACTCTCTATCGAAGCTGCTCTCACCAGAAGCACCTCCCGGACCCCGAGGATTGTCTCTTGGACACTTCAAAATTCCGCATCCTGTAAACACGAGTACGACTAGAAGTTTTTATTCTAGCAACCACCTACAGTAGATCCCAAAATCAAAAGGGGCTATTGTTGGGGCCAGGCCCGCGAGGGCCAGGCCCAATAAGCACGTCGACCCAAGTAGCAATTGGACCAGAGCAGCAGGCCCACTCAGAGTGGCAAGAGACATGGAATCGCATAAGTCTAGTAGTCGTCACCGACATGCTTAGCTCCTCGATACCGAGCAGTCAGAAGGATCGATATCGAGGAGTTCGACGAAGGAACCCTAGGAGCCCGGCGGTACGCGATCGTTAGTAACCCTAATGGTGGCCCATCGGGCCATGGTTCTTGCGGGTTATCAGGCTTGTAATGTGTGCACGAGCCCGCAGTTCTTTAACAGGCCAGTTGTCCAATTTTCTGATGTATCAAATCTTGGAGGCCCAAATTCAGAAAATAAAATCATATCACAGTCTAAGTAGTGGGAGCCCAGTCGAAGATCTCTGAGGCCACGAGGATATTTTTTTTTGTTTTATTATTTGTTCTCGCGTGATATATGTGTTTAAATTAATTGTGCAGCATCCAAGCATGTTGCATGATTGAATTTTAGTAGTGTTATAATTATGGCTACATAAAATAATATGTGCAATTGAACCTTATGAAATTAAATTACTAAGATTATTAATTTATTTGATAAGACCTCCACAAAGGGATCCCTTATTGGAAGTGGGTAATTCATTAGGTAAACGTCTACATGTCTAGCTTACTTAATTTATTATTCATAAGTTCTAATAGATGGGATTTCTTAAAACAAACATTTAGTTCATGTGAGAAGTGGGAGCTTATGCGTAAACGTCTACATGTGGAGCTTGCGTATGGAGTTTTCATAAGTTCTCTAGAGATTGAATTAAATGAGACAACCTTATTATAAGAGATTAGGTGTGTCCTAGATGGGAGGGTTGGCTTTGGTGGTATGCTAGCTTAGATATTGTCCAGAGTATAACTCATTTGTGATGTCCCTGTTTAGTAGGATAATATGGTCTTAAGTTAGTCTCCAATTATTAATTCCATTTGTCTAAGGAACCCTGACATGGATTGGAATTAAAGGACTGGAATTAAAAGATGCAGTCTAGTTAAGTGCTTTGTTGTAAACGTCCACATGTGTGGCTTGCAATAGTAATACTTAG
Source organism: Plectranthus barbatus (assembly GCA_026898455.1). NCBI lineage: Eukaryota > Viridiplantae > Streptophyta > Magnoliopsida > Lamiales > Lamiaceae > Plectranthus > Plectranthus barbatus. The sequence goes on along the minus strand of JAPKLW010000035.1, from coordinate 478,330 downwards.
GCAAATTGGAGGAAAATATTGTTTTATCATAAGGTTTCAATATTTATTCGTTTCAACTATTTTCGACTATATTTTAATTTCTGCTTTAATTTATTAATTTCAGACATGTCTGTTGGTCCCTGAGATCAGAGTCGTCGTGGTAACAATAAGATATACACACGAAATGCAGCGGAATAAAAGTTAGCGTGTCCTTGTAAATAGGTTATTCTTAACTTAGGGTTTTTGGTTCACCTTTGCTTAAATTACTTTTTGCAGTTATACTCTAGCAACTCCGTTGCTAGGTTAAATTGTCGTAGCTCAAAAGTAATAGAACAATAATCAAGAAGAGAACACAAGGTTTATAGTGGTTCGATCAAATGATCTACGTCCACTCCTTAGCCGAATCTCTAAGAGTTTCACTAAGAAAGTATACGGTGTACAAAGAGTTGCCTTTCCTGTAAAGCAAGCAGCCGATGTTTGGTTTGTCTGCTCCACGGCTATCTTTCGATACTCCGAACCTTTCAAGTGTGGCTCGAGCTGAGTAAAGGGCGCACCTTCGTAAAACTCGCTTTTACCACCTGTGGAAGAGTTTAAAGTTCCTTCCGAACTAACCTTCGTTCTCGGCTTCAGTGCCCGTTCTAATCAATTCCCTTTCGAGAAATTGATTACTGGATACTTTATATAACGAAAGTGATCCCAATGATTGAAGATTCTTGAATCACCTAAAGAACCTCTCAGATGAGTGTCAGGTGTGTGGTGGGACACTCAAGGAGTTGAAGGCTTTTCGATATCTTGGTATTATGCCTTTCAACTGAACTGCTCTTAGGGCTTTTGTCTCTTTTTGGAAACTTTCGTACGTGTGTTTTTGTTAGAGAGTGAGCAGCTCCTGCATCTTCCTTTGACTTGCCTTTTATAGTGGTTTTCTCGAAGTTTGAGTCGACAGATCCATTTAGACAAAACGGATCTTTCTTCTTAAATGCAGGTAACTTTTTACCAACTTTTCTGTCTCCGTACAGGCTTTTCCGTCCTACTTTTGACAGGTCTAATCTTCGTGTGTTGGTCAGAATAGCGGTGTAGCAGTTGTAGAGTTTTGCTTTGTTGTGCCTTTACTGAAACGGGATGTTGGATATCTTTCAGCATACTACTGGACTTGGTGCGCAACAAATGCTCTTCTTCTTCTCTGGCTTTGGATTGCTAACACCTTTAGCAGCCTGTGATGTGTTATCAGATGCTGACTCCTCAGCATTCTGCTATCACTAATTTTCTTCTTCTTCTTACTTTCCTGTTGTCTGCTGAGATTCTTCCAAGCAACCTATTCTATTACAACTCGATATTTACCCTATACAGGACATTACATAAGTTGCTAAGCTATGCTAAGGTTCAGCAATGATCGACCATCTACTAAGGTTTGATCCAACAAAACCTTTTACATTGTACTCCCAAGGGTAATTCAGGAATATTTTCCCAACCATGTCTTTACCAAATGTGATCAATATCTTAGCACAAAACCAGTTAACCGGTCCCAATTTTCAAGAATGGAAACGCAACTTGGATTACATCCTTGTTGCAGATGAACATAAGAGCTACTATAACAAGTGGCTCAAGTTAAACAATATAGTGAAATGTTATATGATGAATACGATGTCCAAGGTACTTTCACAACAACATCATTTTTATGATAATGCTTGTGACATTATGGACAACGTCGCAGTGACTTATGGTTAGTCGGACCGAGTTGTCAGATTCAATCTTATGAGGGAAATCGAGGGAAAGAAAATGGCTAATGGTAGCTCAGTCAGAGAGAATGTGGTCAGCATGACTCATCTCATGGATGAACTCACGCTGTACGCTGGTGGTATCGATGTGGAAGCACTGGTTGATATCATTCTAAACTCTCTACTGAAGTCCTTTAAGAACTTTAGACTGAATGCTATTACAAACAAGAAGGAGTATACTCTTAATGAGTTACTCAACGACTTGATGGAAGCAGAGTCGGTGATGCTTCCAGAAAAGGTTGTTTTGGCTACTTCTGGAACCGTCCTGTTGCACTGGTTGGCAAGAGGCGCAAAGAAATGTTCAAGAAGAAAGCCAAAGGTACAACATCTGTGAAGAAGTCAAAAAGGACATCGTACGTGCCTACTAAGAAGGACAAGTGTTTCAGATGTGGCAAGGCTGGTCACTGGAAGAAAGATTGTCAAGTCAGGATGACTGAACAAGGTGCGTCATGTGCATTTACAACGGAAAGATGTTTAGCATCATTTTCTACCTATTCTTGGGTATTGGATATTGGAGCTACTGAATTTGTTTGTTATACTTTGCAGGGGTTCAGGCCGACAAAGCAGCTGATGCATGACGAGATTACCATCTCAATGGGCAGCGGAGAGCCAGTCTCAGCAGTAGCCATTGGAGATTTTACTTTATACTTTGAAAATAATGTTTTGATTTTGAGAGATGTTTTATATGTGCCGGTTTTTCGGCAGAAATTAATTTCAGTTTCCAAGTTATTTAATGATGGATTTTCAGTTATTTTTTATAGTGGAGTATCTATCATTGGGAATAATGGTGTTATCTGTCATGGCAATCTCATTGACTCTCTCTATATCTTTGATTGTATTCATAAATCTTCCATGAATGTTGCAAACTCATCCAATAATAATAATCATTTAAAGAGAAAGTTTTCTTCCGATGAAGATTAAACATATCTCTGGCACTTGAGACTAAGTCACATCAATCTAAAGAGGATTAAAAGTCCACCAAGTGATGGGCTCTTGGAATCTTTCCAAGTGGTGCCGCATCAAGTCTGTGAACCCTGTATAGAGGGAAAGATGATGACCAAGCCTTTTAAGGAAAGTCAGTCTCGAGCAGAGGATGTGTTTGAATTGATCCACTCTAACTATGTGGACCGATGTCCACGCAAGCTCGTGGAGGTTATGAGTACTTCGTCACATTCATTGACGATTACTCAAGATTTGTATATGTGTATCTGTTTCGCTACAAGTCTAAATGTTTTGAGAAATTCAAAGAGTTTAGGACTAAGGTAGAAAAGAAGCTAGGAAAGACTATCAAGACACTGCGATCAGATCGTGGTGGAGAATACCTCAGTAACGAGTTCTTGCAGTACCTGTCTGATAACGGGATTACATTCCAGTGGACTGCACCAGGAACCCCTCAACAAAATGGTGTAGCAGAAAGAAGAAATAACACTCTTTTGGAAATGGTCAGGTCCATGATGAGTTATGCAAGCTTGCCAATTTCGTTTTGGGGATATGCCTTGGAGAAAGCGGCCTATTTGCTTAACCTGGTACCTTCTAAATTAGTTCCTAAAATGCCTCTAGAAATCTGGTATAGGTGAAAGCCAAGTTTAACCAGAATGAGGGTTTGGGGTTGTCCAGCATATGTGCTGACAAATGAACTTAATAAATTAGAAAGTAGGCATAAGCTGATGTTGTTTGTAGGATATTCCAGACAAACGAAAGGTGGTTACTTTTATTATCTTGAGAATCAGAAAGTGGTTGTCAGTACCAACGCAAGATTCTTGGAGGACGAATATGTATGAAACCATAGATCCAAGAGTGAAATTATCCTCCACGAGCTTGGAGATTATGAAGCGATTCCATCAGGAAAGCCAAGGTATGGGACCATCGAGTACTGTGCCAACTACTGACACGACTCAGATGCCTCGTCACAGTGGGAGAGTTTTCCACCAACCAAAAAGGTACATGTTCGTGGGAAAGTTTTCTGGCTTGATCCCGGAAAGCGGATTAAATGATACCGACCCCTGGACGTATGACAAGGCATTATCTGATAAAGATGTGGACAAATGGTTGATTTCCATGGATTCAAAGATAGAATCCATAACGGCTATAGATGTATACCAGAAAATGGATTTGTCAGATGGCTATCGAGCCAAAGGGTGAAAATGGTTATACAAAAGAAACAAAGGAGCGAATGGTGAAATTACAACTTTCAAAACAAGGTTGGTGGTAAAGGGTTATAGTCAGAAAGATGGTGTAGACTATGACGAGACCTTCTCACCAGTAGCCATGCTTAAGCCCATTCAAACACTCCTAGCTATAGCAGCACATATGGACCTAGAAATCTGGCAGATGGATGTTAAAATCACGTTTTTGAACGGTTACCTTGAAGAAGTTCGGGATATCTATATGCAACAGCCAGAAGGTTATGTGCGGAAGGGCGAAGAACATTTAGTCTGGAAGCTCAAGAAGTCGTTGTATGAATTTAAGCAAGCTTCACGGTCATGGAATCTATGTTTTGATGAAGTCATTAAATCCTATGGATTTTCACAATGTTCAAACGAGAGTTGCGTGTACCGTCTATGTGTCAGCGGAAGCGTGGTGTTCCATGCACTTTATGTAGATGATATTCTCCTAATTGGCGACAATGTGGAAGTATTGTCGGGCACAAAGGGGTGGTTATCCAAAAAACCTTGGGGAGGCAGGATACATCCTAGGGGTAAAAGTATTGTGGGAGCGCAAGATAAGGATGCTAGCCTTGTCTCAAGCGTTATATGTGGCTACTGTGATTGCCCGTTTCAGCATGCAAACTGCCAAGAAAGGTCCGTTACCCTTCAGACATAGCGTACATCTTTCTAAGGATCAGCGTCCGGTGACACAAAAGGAGAAAGAGGAGAGGAGCAGTGTGCCATATGCATCGGTCGTGGGGAGTCTCATGTATGCAATGCTATGTAAAATGCCAGATTTCTGCTTTGCCAAAAGCATGGTAGCAAGATATCAGTCTAACCTTGGACAGGTGCATTGGACCGCGGTAAAGCACATACTCGAATACTTGAAAAAAATTAGAGACTATTGGCTCGTCTATCAGTGTGAGGAGTTATGCACTATGGTTAATACGGATTTGGATTTCCAGGCAGACCGAGACAAAAAGAAGTCCACCTCTGGCTATGTGTTTACATTGGGAGGTGGGGCCATATCATGGAGTAGTGCAAAGCAGAAGTGCATTGCTGACTCCACCAAGGAAGCAAAATATGTGGCAGCTTCTGAGGCTTCTAAAGAAGTGTTGGAATTGTATACATAAAAGCATTATGATTGGTATATTGAGAAATGTTATTTTTGATATACTGGTAATCATTACTTGCAATAAACAACTCCTGTCTGAATTTACAATCATACGATGCGAACAAACACATCTAGTTATCTCATCGATAGGGAGATCATACGGTGTGTAAGAGATCATAGAAGATCGTATAGATCATTCGACCTAGCGAGATATAAATAGTTATCACAGTTGAGACAGTTTCTAGTTTGGCTGTCGGTTTTGACTGCGGCACAGAAGTCCATAAGTGGTTTATCTTGACCGCTTTGTGTGACCAGTACATCTCAATGTATTGATAGGATCAACAGTGAGATGAACAATTCTACTTGACATATGAATGAGTAAAGATCTCGGTAACTTGGTCGGATCCAAAGTCTATTGAAAGTTGAGGGGCACACATGGGTTGACTGTCACTTTTACTTGCTATGGTGGAGAGTCTTACATGTACTCGTATATCTGCATCTTGGGTGATGGCAGTTGTTGTGGGGTTTCCTCAGGCTGGATTTAGATAACCATATCCGTTTCAGGATGGTGACATCCCCTGGGAAGCTCAAGAGGTTCGTTATGCTAAGTCTTGCAGGCTGAATAATTGATTCAAGCATAAGCGATAAGGGTTGAGTGGTACTTCTCAGGAATAATAAGAGATTAATTAATTACAGCTAATTGTTATACGCTGAATTAATTAATGAATGTCTGAAACCTTAAATATGGGGATTAACCAAGTCAATGCAACCCGTTCCTAATAACGTGGTAATAAAGGGGTAGATCAGCATTAATTCTCTGGTGGCATGAATTAATGTTTATTAATTAATTATGTTATGGGTTGAACATGGAATTAATTAATAGGAGGCCCACTTTATTAATTGCATTTGTTCCCTGGTTTGGCCCGACATTGCTCTGAACCCATTAGGGTTTATTAAACCCTAATAGCCCATTCTCCAGATCTATATAAATAGATAAATCTCTCATTTTCCAACATAATTTTGAAGTTTCAAAATCAGAAACCCTAGAGAGATTGAGAGAGAGTGGGCGGCTGTAGATCCGGTAGGGTATCCTCACCAGATTTCCGGATCGAGCAAGCGAACAGATCAGAAGATCAGATCTGTTGGAACAAGTCTCCGTCGTCGATCTAGATCTGTGGATCAGTCGCTGGAGTTAAGGTATTCAGTAGATCCATCCATTTGCAATTAATTTTGTAGGAGCATGCTTAGGTTCGCCTGATTTATTTAATTTATATTTATTTTCGATATCCTAAGAACGATCTTTGGCCAATTAAAGTGGCAATACGTGTTGTCTATTGTAGATTCGAATCCTATAATTGGTATCAGAGCCAGGTTCAAATTCTTAGGCTCTATCGTTGATAAATTGTGATTAAATAAATATGTATGTTCATGGATGGATTTAATATTTTCGTGGATGTTTTTGTTCTCGTGGCCCCTTTCTGTTTTTGTTTTGTTTTAAATCGCGAGAAAATCCGCGATCAGATTGATAGGAAAATATGTAATAGACTAGATCTGTTATTTTATTTTATTCAATCTGTAAACCGGAATACATGAAGAACAAGGAAAGCGACAAGGTGGAAGCTGTAGTTTCCGGTGGACTGGATCGGGCGGCAGCCGCCGGCAGGTGATGCAGTGGCCGCGCGCGGCGGTTCCCTGCAAGTTGCAACCGCGTACCATTTTTTCCCGTCCAATTTCTACAGCCCGCCTCCCTCTCTACCTCGTGCGAGCAGTGGGGCCGGCTCCGGCCGGCGTGGATCTCTATGGAGGCGCGAGGGGCCGCGCTCATGGCAGGCGGTAGAACTCTTTGGGGAGCGTGCGGCGGTGGCCTGCGACTGCGGCTGCACGGTGCACAGCTTTGGATGTCGCACGCAGAGGCTGTGTTTTTCGACGATAGTAGCAGCGTGCTTGCTACGTGCGCGCATCTCAGGTCGTCTGCACGGCGATCCCAACGGTCGTGCTCTGTGCCTGCGTGAGGCGGTACGGTGGCGGCGACTGGTAGCGGTGGCGTCTGGGTTGTGTTGCAAGGCAGGCAGGGACGGCTCAGGCCTGAAGGTGGCGGCGGCTGTAACCCTAGCTGGGCTAGGGTTTGTCTGTGGGCTGGACGCGGGCTCGGCGGCCCGGTTTGCTGAAACTAAGGTTTCTACTGTAATTAGGGTTTTATAACCTAATAGGCCTGAAACCCTTATTTCTGGCCCAAACTGCTGTATTTTTTTTCCAATCCCAAAATTGCAGATTTCAAGTTAAAGAGTCGGAGCCCATTTGAAGATATGTATTAAATTAAATCATTGTAATAGATAGATTTAATTTTATTTCCCAAGTAATTGCATCAAGGGGCCACGAGAAATTTTATTTGTTTATTTAATTATTTTCTCGTATGATGTGATTTATTATGTGCGCACTAGTAAATAATAGGAAAGCATGCTACTGCTTTTATTATTTATTTTAAAGCATGTTGTAGATAATAGGGAAGCATGTTACTGCTTTATT
>JAPKLW010000035.1:383606-470389 GCA_026898455.1 Plectranthus barbatus | reverse complement strand
ACGACTGTAGATGAAGGGGGTGGCGGCTGAGTTGTTGTTTGCGGCTGGAAACCCTAGCTGTGAGCTAGGGTTTGCTGCTAGGATTTTTGGGCACGGGCGCGGCGGCTCGGTTTGCTTAAACTAGGGTTTCTGCTGAAATTAGGATTTTACAACCTAATGGGCCTGAAACCCTTATTTCTGGCCCAAATTACTGTATTTTTCAAGCCCAAGATTGCAGATTTCAAATTAAAGAGTGGGAGCCCATTTGAAGATCTGTTTTAAATTAAATCATTGTAATAGATAGATTTAATTTTATTTCCCATGTAATTGCATCAAGGGGCACGAGAAACTTTATTTGTTTATTTAATTGTTTTCTCGTATGATGTGATTTATTATGTGCGCACTAGTAAATAATAGGAAAGCATGCTACTGCTTTTATTATTTATTTTAAAGCATGTTGTAGATAATAGGGAAGCATGTTACTGCTTTATTATTTACTGTTCATAGCATGCTTTATGTGATTTATTTTATGTATTAAATTATGTCTATAAATTCCGGAATCATGTTGGAAAATATGATGGAATTTTAGATGTGACATAATTTATGGATCAAAAAATAATATGTGCGCAATTGAACCTTTTGAATGAAAAAGACTAAGCAAGATTTTTTAATTAAAATCAACAAGACCTCCACAATGCGGTCTCTTATTAGAAGTGGGCAGTGAAGTGAGTAGACGTCTACACGACCGTAGCCTGCTTACTTTATTTGTTCATAAGTTCTAACAGATGATATTTCTAAATAAAATATTTAAACATGTGAGAAGTGGACAGTGAAGTGAGTAGACGTCTACACGACCGTAGCCTGCTTATTTTATTTGTTCATAAGTTCTCTAGAATAGTTTTAAATGAGATAACAAAAGTTGTAAGAGGCATGCGTCATGGGTCTAGTACGTATGACAAATCGTCCTTTTAACTTCCGGAGTTAGAATTGTGGTCAAATGCTTAGATGTTGCCTGAGTACTAACTCATGAATGATGTCCCTGCTCAGATAGGTTGAACATGGTCTTAGTTTTATCTCCGATTATTAATTTCATTTGCCGGCGAATACCTGGCATGGATTGAAATTAAAGACTGGAACTTCAAAGAGCAGTCTGGTTAGGTGGTCTGTTGTAAACGTCTTCGAAAGGAGCTTGCAGTAGATGCACCTAGGCAATTGGGGGAAACAATAGTATTGATTTATCAAAAGGTTACAATGCATATTTGTTTCAATGTTCTGCATGTATGTTCTTACTTTAATCAATTAATGTTTTCAGATATGTCTATGAATAATGTCATCAATATCTTGGCACAAAATCAATTAACTGGTCCAAATTTCCTGGAATGGAAGCGCAACTTGGATTATATCCTAGTTGCAGAGGAACATCAATATGTTCTTAACACTCCGTGTCCAGCTATCCCCAGTGCTGAGTCAACTAATGTGGAGCGGAACCTCTATGACAAGTGGGTCAAGTCTAATAATGTAGTCAAGTGCTACATGATGACCACTATGTCTAAGGTGCTCCAGCAACAACATCAGCACCATGACAAAGCAGTTGAGACTATGGATAGTCCCACAATTACTTATGGGGAATCGGATAGGCTATCAAATTTAAGCTCATGAGAGAGATCGTGAGTTGTAAAATGACTGATGGTAGCTCAGTGAGGGAGCACATTGTTTCCATGACTCACCTCATGGATGAACTGACGTTGCATGAAGGAGGTATTAACGGGGAAGCCCAGGTCAATATCATACTAAACTCACTTCCGAAGTCTTTTGAGAACTTTAGGCTGAATGTTATCATGAGTAAAAAGGAGTACACTCTAAATGAGTTGCGTAGTGACCTCATTGCAGCTGAATCAGTCATGCACCCTGAAAAGGCAGTCTTGGTTTTTCTGGTAGTCGCCCTGCTTCATCGAAAGGTGCTAAAGAGGTGATTGGAATGAAATTCAAGAAGACTGCCTTTGGAAGCAGAGTTCTGGGAAAAAGAAGACTGTGACACCGGGGAAGAAGGGCAAGTGTTTCCGTTGTGGCAAAATTGGTCACTGGAAGAAGGATTGTCTGACCAAGCGGGTTGGACAAGGTACGTCATTAGCATTTGTAATGGAAACATGTTTAGCATCAATTTCTACCCATTCGTGGGTAGTGGATACTGGAGCTACTGATCATGTTTGGTACACTTTGCAGGGATTCAGGCCGACAAGGTAGCTGAATGATGACGAGATGACAATCTCCATGGGTAATGCTGCTCGTGTGTCTGAAGTAGCAGTTGGAGATGTTACATTATGCTTTCAAGACAATGTTCTGATTTTAAGAGACGTTTTATATGTGTCGGATTTCCGGCGAAACCTTATTTCTGTTTCCTGTTTAATAAATGATGGATTCTTAGTTATTTTTTATAGTCATGTTACTATCAATGGCAATAACGGTGTTATCTGTCGTGAGATACAGAAAGACTCTCTTTATATCATAACTTGTTTGCATAAATCTTCCGTGAATGTTGCATATAACTCATTTAATCATAAGAAGAGAAAGTTTTCATCTTCTGATGAGGATCTTACATATCTATGGCATCTGAGACTAGGTCACATCAATCTAAAGAGGGTCAAGAGACTCGTGCATGATGGAACGTTGGATTCAATCCAAGTAGTTCCACATCGAGTTTGTGAATCCTGTATAGAGGGAAAGATGACGACCAGACCTTTCAAGGCAAGTTAGTCTCGAGCAAGTGATGTGTTGGAATTGATCCTCTCTAATTTATGTGGACCGATGTCTACGCAAGCTCGTGGAGGCTTTAAGTATTTCGTCACTTTTATTGATGATTACTCGAGATACGGGTATGTTTACTTACTTCACTATAAGTCTGAATGCTTTGAGAAATTCAAGGAATTCAAGGCGAAAGTAGAGAAGAAGTTAAACAAGACCATTAAGTCATTACGATATGATCATGGTGGTGAGTATCTCAGTGACGAGTTCTTGCAGTTCTTATTAGAACATGGGATTACATCCCAATGGACCGCACTAAGCACTCTTCAGCAGAATGGTGTGGTGGAAAGAAGAAATAGGACTCTTCATGAAATGGTTAGATCTATGATAAGTTATGCGAACTTGCCTGTTTCGTTTTGGGGCCACGCGTTATCAACAGCGGTGTACCTGCTGAACCTGGTACCTTCTAAGTCAGTTCCTAAAACACCCTCGGAACTCTAGCATGGGCGAAAGCCCAGTGTGTCAATGATAAGAGTGTGGGTTTGACCGGCATATGTTTTGTCAAAGGAACCTGATAAGTTAGAAGGTAGGTCCAAGCTAATGTTGTTTATGGGATACCCCAAATAAATGAAAGGTGGTTATTTCTACTGTCCTGAGGATCAGAAGATCGTTGTTAGCACCAACGCAAGATTCTTGGAGGACGAGTTTGTGAAAAAGCACAAATCCAATCATTCTCCAAGAAATTGGAGACGATGATGCGCTTCCATTGGGAAAACCCCATGGCAGATTAAGTGTACCTCTCAAAGGAATGGAACCAATTGCACGGTCGCCAGTGCAAGGATTTGATCCACAAGTAACTGCACCAACTGCTGACGCAGTACCAGTGCTCCGTCGTAGTGGGAGGGTACTTCACCAACCCGAGCGGTATATGTTCGTGGGAGAGTTTTCGGACTTGATCCTGGAAGACGGACTAGATGATACCAACCAATGGACATACGACGAAGCAGTAAATGACAAAGATGCGGAAAAATGGCATAAATCCATGGATTCAGAAATTGAATCAATTACCTCTATGGATGTATACCAGAAGTCTGCGCTACCAGATGGCTCTCGGGCCATAGGTTGCAAATGGGTATACAAACGGAAGAAAGGTTCGAAAGGAGAAATAATAGCTTTTAAAGCCAGGTTGGTGGCAAAGGGTTATAGTCAAAAGGAGGGCATTGACTATGACGAGACCTCCTCACCGGTAGCCATGCTCAAATCCATTCGAATTCTTCTATCCATAGCAGCACATATGGACCTAGTGATCTGGTAGATGGATGTCAAAACCGCATTTTTAAACGGGTACCTTGAGGAAGGTCGTGACATCTATATGCAGCAACAAGAGGGTTATGTGAAGGATGGTGAAGAGCATCTTGTCTGGAAGCTAAGGAAGTCCTTGTATGGACTTAAACAAGCTTCACGGTCATGGAACAAACGTTTCGATAATGTGATTAAATCCTATGCATTTTCACGGTGCGAAACCGAAAGTTGTGTGTACTGATTTTATGTCAGCGAAAGCGTGGTATTCCTTGCACTTTATGTAGATGACATTCTTCGATTCGGCAACAATGTGAAGGTGTTGTCAGACATAAATAGATGGTTATGCGAATAGTTTCAAATGAAGGACCTAGGAGACGCTGTATACATCCTTGGGATTAAAGTCTTGCGTGATCGCAAGTAGAGGATGTTAAGCTTGTCTCAGGCCGCTTATGTTGATACTGTAATTGTCTGTTTTAGCATGCAAAATGCTAAGAAAGGATTCGGATTTCCAGGCAGATCGGGATGAGAAGAGATCGACCTCGGGCTATGTGTTCACCTTGGGAGGTGGAGCTGTATCATGGAGGAGTTTGAGACAGAAACGTATCGCGGACTCCACCAAGGAAGCTGAGTATGTGGCAGCTTCAAAGGCTTCTATAGAAGCAATATGGCTCTGGAACTACCTCCAAGAGTTAGATATTGTTCTGAGTTTTCCCAAGACTATTACGGTATATTGTGATAATGTTGGTGCAGTAGCAAACTCTAAGGAACCAAGAACTCACAAGGCGTCTAAACACATGGAGAGAAAGTACCACTTCATACGAGAAATCGTAGTGAGGGGTGATGTGCTAATAGATAAGTTAAACATTAAGGATAATCTAGCAGATCCATTTACAAAGGGCTTACCTCAGAAGGCATACGAAGGTCATGTTCGTAGCCTAGGGCTGAGGTAGATGCCGGCCACTTGGTGACCAAATGTAATAGCTAGATTAGAATAAACACATGTTATACTCTGGAAAGTAATGGTATAATGCTTTGAGTATAAGTGGGAGATTGTTGGAATTGTGTACATAAAAACATTATGATTGGTATATTGGGAAACGTTATGTTTGATATACTGGTAATCATTAATGACTTGCAATAAACAACTCCTGTCTGAATTAACAATCATACGATGTAAACAAACACATCCAGTTATCTCATCGATAGGGAGATCATACGTTGTGTAAGAGATCACAGAAGATCGTATAGATCGTTCGACCTAGAGAGATATAAACAGTTATCACAGCTGAGACAATTTCTGGTTTGGCTGTCGGTTTAGGCTGCGGCACACAAGTCCATAAGTGGTTTATCTTGTGTGACCGGTACATCTCAATGTATTGATAAGATCAAAAGTGAGATGAACCATTCTACTTGACATACGAATGAGTAAAGATCTCGGTTACTTGGTCGGATCCAAAGTCTATTGAAAGCTGAGGGGCACACATGGGTTGACTGTCACTTTGACTTGCTATGGTGGAGAGTCTTTCATGTACTCGTATATCTGCATCTTGGGTGATGGCAGTTTGTGTAGGGTTTCCTCAGGCTGGATTTAGATAAACATATCCGTTTCAGGATGGTGACATTCCCTGGGAAGCTCACGAGGTTCGTTATGCTAAGTCCTGCAGGCTGAATCATTGAATCAAGCATAAGCAATAAGGGTTGAGTGGTACTACTCAGGAATAATAAGAGATTAATTAATTACAGCTAATTGTCATATGCTGAATTAATTAATGAATGTCTGAAACTTTAAATATGGGGATTTACCAAGTCAATGCAACCCGTTCGTAATAACGTGGTAATAAAGGGGAAGGTCAGCATTAATTCTTTGTTGGCATGAATTATTGTTTATTAATTAATTATATTCTGGGTTGAACATGGAATTAATTAATAGGAAGCCCACTTTATTATTTGCATTTGATCCCTGGTCTGACCCAACATTGCTCAGAGCCCGTTAGGGTTTATTTAACCCGAATAGCCCTTTCTCCAGATCTATATAAATAGATAAATCTCTCATTTTCCAACATAAGTTTGAAGTTTCAAAATCAGAAACCCTAAAGAGATTGAGAGAGAGTGGGCGGCTGTAGATCCGGTAGCGTATCCTCGCCATATTTCCCGATCGAGCAAGGGAACACATTAGAAGATAAGATCTGTTAGAACAAGTCTCCGTCATCGATCTAGATCTGTAGATCAGTCGCTGGAGTTAAGGTATTCAGTAGATCCATCCCTTTGCAATTAATTTTGTAGGAGCATGCTTAGGTTCGCCTGATTTATTTATTTTATATTTATTTTCGATATCCTAAGAACGATCCTTGGCAAATTAAAGTGGCAATTCGTGTTGTCTATTATAGACTCGAATCCTACAAGAAGTAGTATGGTTTTTAAACTTCCTTCTAGATTTGGATGTGATTCCTAAGCTACCCAAGACTATCACGGTGCATTGTGATAATTCGGGAGCTGTGGCTAATTTAAAAGAACCATGAACTCACAGAGCCACAAAACACATTCACAGGAAGTACCATATGATACGAGAGATTGTAGCAAGGGGTGATGTGCTAGTAGAAAAGATTGATACAAAGAATAATCTAGTGGATCCATTCACAAAAGCTTTGCCTCAGAATAGAGGAGGATGAGCGAATTGAGGAAGAAGTTAAGTATTTAGAGGCACAAGGAGAAGCTGCTATGGCAATGGAAGTAGTTGTACAGCACGAGACCGATATGGCTGCTGAGACACTTACAGAAACTCATGAATCTGTTGAGAGCAGAGAGTTGGTGCTAACAACTTCTTCGTTACATGCCCTTCTTGTAAGTTCTAGTGATTTTCACTCCTATGTTGATGATGCTGTGCAATTTGTCCTTCAAAAAGTGGCTGTGGAGGTTGCCGATGTGAGGAAGGAAGTTGCAGATGTGAGAGGAGAAGTGTGTGGCGTGAAACAAGACATGGAGGTTATGAAAGTAGAAGTAGCAGAATCCCAGCAGCAGTAGGTGTCCAGTGTTTAACTCTTTCTCTTTAACCTTTTTCGCGGCGATCAAAGAGGGGGAAGAAAGAAGAATTGTTGAGGTTGTTCGGAGGAAGCAAGAAGAAGAGCAGATCGCTGCTAAGGAAGAAGTGCGAAGGCTAGCGGAGGAAGAGCTGAAGAAAAAGGAGATAGAACTCAAGCTCAGGAAGCTTGAGATGGAAAATGAAAATCTTGCTAAGAAATTAAAGAGGGAGGCTGCTGAGAGAGAGGCAAACAAGGCATATTATGACAAATTTGTGCAGACGGCATTGGGCAAATTTGATGAATATGATAAGAAGCCAGCTCCTGACTCCTGAAGCTGAATTTGAATATGCTAGCAAGTTTTTGTAACATTTTTTGTGTTTTTTAGTTTCATTGTACTTGTAAACTCTCAAATCATATATGAAACTAAATCAGAATTAGACAATTACTCATTGTCCACTTCTGACTTTTTGCGTGTCTTAGTTGACATACACTATTCATGTATTCAAAGAAATTGCATGTGGATTGTCGTATGAATGTGTGCACTGAGTTATCTGTCTTTTGATTGGTAGTAAATGCTTGCTGATTGATTGAGTGCTAGATTCTCTAGCATATTCCTAAGGAGCATTTACTTGTGCTTAATCGAGATTATTTCCCAGCTTTTGTTGAGGGGGAATTTATTGAAACCAATCTTTGCTAGGATTAAGTTGGTTAAATTCTGAGCTAGATGGCTAGACTAGATCTGATACTTGTATTAGAATTTCTTGTAAACTTAGAAATTTTTCCTTCTTAGATTCAGCAATTGCAAGTAGGCTTTGATCGCACCAAAAAGGGGGAAATTGTTGGGAATTATTCCTTGATTTATGTTGTAAATCTCCCTTTAGATCAAATTGTAAAGTTTTTGTTGAATCAAAGCCTTAGTTATTTTGGTGGATCATTTTTGAAGTCTAGAATAGTCTAGCAACTCATTTGTAAAGTCCTATATAGGCTATATATCGAGTTGTAATAGATCAGAAGTGCTTGTGGAAGATTGTTGAAGGATTCAACAATTGAAACGAAGGAAATCAGATTCCAAGCAACTTCGGAAGATTCTGGATGCTAGGAGTGTTCTGAGCAGTTAGGAAGATGTTGGCTGCTAGAGACGTCAGCAGACAAAAACGACTGCTAAGGAGGTAGTAGCCAAATGCTGAGAAGAATGATTGCTAAGAAGTTGGTAGTCATATGCTTAAAGAAACGACTGCTAGGAATACTTGATCAGCAGTCAGAAGTAAGAAGATAGCAGAATGCTGAAGGAGTCTGCTTTCACTAATACTCAGAAGATTGCTAGAAGTTGTAGCAATCAGGAACCAATACTCAAAGTGCTGAATACGCAACTTCTGAGGAGTCAGCAGTTGGATACAGTCAAAAAGGTCTAAGGACTTAGTAGAATGTTCCCAGACTTTTCCGAAAGAATGCTAAGCAAGGAAATAACCAACAATCTCTGCTAAGACTCCCGTTCTGACAAAAGGTACAACCAAGGACAAAAAGCTTTCCCGAAGTAGGTGAAAAAGCACTGTACCACGTCAGAAAGGACGAAAAAGCAAGTAGCTCTATTGGACAAAGAGAACGTTGTATCTAATGGGTCTGCAGATTCAAGGTTTGAATCTCCAGATATAAAAGAGAAGTCCAAACAAGAGACTACTACTACTACTATCACAACTAACAAATGCTTCTACGAGAGTAACTTTTACAAAGCAAGGCAAAGCAAAAGAGTAGTCAGTTGAGAGCACGTTAAAGAGAGAAGAAGAATCTCAAGCTCTCAACTAATAAAAGTGTCACACATTGAATATCTGACACTGCATTCAAGAAGAGATTCCTTGACTTTGTTCAAGAATCAATCATTGGGATAACTTCCATCCTAGGAAGCATCCAGCAGTCATATCTCTGAAAAGAGATTGACTAAGACAGGTTGTTGCCCGAAACCCCTAAAAGTGTTCAGGAAGGAACTTAAAAGCTTCCTTTACCGCAAGAATAAGTTTTACGAAAGTGTTTCCCTTGACTTAGCCGCAGCTGTCGAAAGATAGAAGTGACAGAGGATAGCTTTGTAGTGGCTGGCTCGAAACCTCACCACCTGCTACAAGTGACCGGAGAATCCTTGTACTTTCTATATCTTTTTAATGAAATTCTCAGTGTTCTACTGAGGAGTGGACGTAGATCTTAAGGATCGAACCACTATAAATCCTGTGTCTTTATTACTATTCCTTGTCACTGTTTTATTGTTTCTACCATTGATTTAAAACCTAGCAACCTCAAGTTGCTAGAGTATATCTCAAACAATATTAACTCCAACTTTAAGCTAAACCTTTGGAAAGGAACAAAGTGCAAGATAACTTTAATCATTCCACTGCATTTGTTAAATAGTCTACCGCTGCTTAACACGACTCTGCTCAGGGACTAACAGCAGTAATAAGCATCTTATCTTAGATGACTTGGTATGCTGGTGCGGGGCACACATTGATAAGGACCTAAGTTGAGATCGATTCTTTTATCAGACATTAAAGGAATCTGGATCTTATTGGCTTGATGAGATCCTAAACCTAAATGATGGTACAGAAGTGTACACAGATTGTGTATCACTTTGAGTTGCAGTGAAAGGCTCTAGTTGAGCTTGTATATCTGTATCTTGGGTGATAGCAGTTTGTGTATGACTTTTTGGTACTTTAACTAGTTAACTACATCCAGTATGGAATGGTGACATTCCCTGAGCAACTCAAAAGGTTTGTTATACTAAAGTCTTGCAGGCTTATTAAGTTCAAGCATAAGTGAAAAGGTTTGAGTGGATTGACTCAGGAATATAAGATGTTAATTAATTAAATGGGTTGTCAGAGCCTAAATTAATTAACGAATGTCTGTAACCTTAAATGTGGGGATATACCGAGCCTATGCAACCCGTATCTCAAAACGTGGTAGCAAATAGGTGGGAAAGTATTGATTCTCTGGCGGAATGAATCAGTATTAATTAATTAATTATATTTTTGGTTGAATATGGGAATTAATTAATTAAAAGACCTTATTTGCTATTTGCATTCTGGTCCCTGGTTTGGCCCATGAAAACTCAGGCCCAGTAGAAGTACATAATTTCCTATAAATAGGCATGAGTTTCTAAGATCACAACACACCACAAGATCATAAATTGCAACACAGCAAACCAGGATTTGGGAATTGTGTATGATTGATTAAGATCTGAAAACCAGGAGGAAATTGTGCTTCTCAACGGGCAAGGAATCCGAATGGAATCTTCACCAGATATTCGGATTGGAGATGGGATACAGATTAGAAGATCAGATCAGGAGGATCGTTTTCTTTCTTCTCTCTCTCTTCAATTTTCGAAATTAATATGCTTAATTTCATAGATTTAATTCCTTAATATGTTAGGAATAAATCTTGGTGCGCAAGAAAGATGATCAAGACTCTAATCTTTGTGCACTATGTTCTTGAGGATCCACAATCCAGGTATTCCGTAAAACCCTCTTATGCATAATCGATAGGAGCATGCTAGGATTAATCGTGGGCATAGCAGTTTAATTTGATATTTTAATTAACAATCCCAACTAATGGATTAAGTGATTCAATTCACAAATCCCTCACTAACTCTCTCCTACTTAAGATTTAATTTGCGCTAAACTAACTTGAAAAATCAATCGAGCAATATCTCTCCATGTTTATAAGGAGAAGATCTTAAGTAGAAAGCTAACTTTGAGGGGGAACTTTTCTGAGTTTATGTGACTAATTGTCAAAACTATAAAAACTCTAAAGTTATCCACACCTCATCACTCTAGGTTATAGATGGCTTTAACCACACCGAAAAGGGGGAAATTGTTAGAATTTTTATTAGAAGTTCTTCCTTACTTTTTGTTGTTTTTGTGGGTCAAAGATTATAAGCCATCTTAGTCAGTTTTTTCAGTTTCTAGAGTTCTAAACTGTAATCTTTGTATAGGATCGATCGAGTTGTAATAGAACTTAGGCTGAATACCGAGCAAAGGAGAATGCTTGAGAACTTACTACAAGCATGATAAGCTCATTATTTCACTCACTTATCTATATTATTTTTATATTATTTTATGTAGTTTTATTGAGTTTATATATATATTTTATGCATGATGTCAATATTAGGTGGTTTTAGGTGTGTTTTGATGTTTATGCAGGTTTTTAGGCCTAAACTCATGAGAAAACCGTTCTGAAAGCAGTGACGTGTAAGAGTAGCAGTGAAGAGTTTTTCCACAAGAGTAATTCGGCCTATTGGCGCATGGCGATGGATGCTGCTTTGAGTTAGCTCTCCAACGCAACTGGAATCGGGTCAATCGGAGTTCGGATGAGGAAGTTATGGCCAAAACCGTGAGACCGCGCAGGAAGGGCTGAGTCAATATTTCCACGTCGATCGACGGGGATGCTGCGTCGATCGACGCGGACCTCCTGGCGCGGGAAATTGGCTGAATTCGAGATTTTTCATATCTTTAGCCCTAGATTTGATATGATACACCTCCACCTCTATAAATAACCTTGTAAAATCGAGTTTTAAGCATGTTTTATTCCAGATTTCAGATTTTGAGAGATTCAAAGAGTTTTAGAGTTTATGTTTGAAGATAGAGTTTTGTGGGAAGACATTCCAACCCAAGTTTTTATGCAATTCAGGTTTTATCTTTCTATGATGAATATTACTCTGAATATGTGTAACTAATCTCTTTCTCAGATTCTAGGGTTTCGAACTATCAATGTATACATGTTGTGATTAATTGAATTATTTTCCCTTTCCCTTCGTAATTTGTGAGATCTGTGTTTATTCATAATCTTGAGTTTGTTGGCCACATCTTAGGATTATCTAGTTGATTACTTGAGACGTAACTGTGATAGTTTTCAAAGGAAAGAGATTTTTACAATATAATCTGATTTCTTGTCGTAACTGAAGGAGATTGATTGTAGGAATAAATCTGTAGATCTTTGGAGTTAGTTAATTTATCTTGAGACCGAGCGGAGATAGGTAATTAATTAATCTACTTTATGAATTGTCAAAGAAAGAAGTTCATAATATTTTTCTGATGTTTCACTACGAAGAGGACTTAAAATTGGGAATTAATCAATTCATTCATCCATGTCATACATGATAGGTAGATATCCCTGGAATCTGTGCTTCTCTTATTTGAATTCAAAAGCCTTTTAATTTCCTGTTCAATTTTCATTAGCAAGTATTGCAATTTTCAAAACAACCAAAACTTTTTATCTGATTTTCCTAACCAGTATTTTCAAGAACGCCTGACTTAGTACTTAAGGATTTTTCGTTGTTTCATTCCCTGGATCGATAACCTTAGGGTTTACAAATTTATTTGCCACTATTTCTATAATTAATCTGTAGAAATTACAGTGATCAAAGCACGCCTTGCCTTGACTGAGTTGAAGCACCCAGTTTATGGTCCATCCATACTGACAAGGAGAAGTCAGTATGAGGGCATTCCCGAACTGACTAGGAGAAGTCAGTTTTGAGGGTTTTCCATACTAATATGGAGAAATCAGTATGAGGGCATTTTCCATACTGACTATGGATAGTTAGTATGAAGGTCTACCATACTGACCTTGGGAAGTCAGTATGAGGGCCAAGCTGTACTGAGCAAAGAAAGTCAGTATAAGGGCCTCTATCTTTAATGCTTGAGCTATTTGAAAGATATCGAAGCACAGCCATACTTAGGCATTCATATATGCCCAAGTCAGTTTGAGGTGATCCAAACTAGGATTCCTCGGGTTGAAAAGAAGTCTGACATAAAGTTAGTGTATAGTACACTAACGCAGCAGAGCAGAGCACAAAGGAGACCTAAGGCGTGGGCTACGATTGGAAAATATAATCAATGAGTCTAACGTTTTGATTTATGAGTCCAACATATAGAAATTAAAAATTCCAAAGGTTCGCCTCTATATAATGGCCTGCCCCCCAACCTTAAACGGTTACCGAACTCGAAATCAAAAACTCTTAAAGACAAAGGGCATTCTAACTGGCCATCTCTCTGCTAAACTTTCTGGGCTGTGTATAGATCGTAAGGAGGCTTGTATTTACTTAGTGAATTATCCGGACCTTGGGTCTGATGAGTGGATATAGGATATTGATATCCAAGCCACTATAAATCTTGTGTGTTCTTTACTGTTTTATTTACATACTTGCTCTATTTTTCTGTTTCACAAACTGACTTTTAAAACCTTCAATACTTCCAAGTATTGAAGAGTATATACTGAGAAACTGACTTAATCTAAACAGACCAAAGCTTAAGTCTTCTACACACAAAACTGACTTTACTTTGTTTTTACTTGAACCAATGCAACTGTCATTATTTAATTCCGTTGCACATTTAACCTTTCGCTGCAAAGTTTTGCACTCTAATTTCGGGACCAACACTGCTGTAGCAGTTGCTTGACTTGCCCTAGCTTGTACTTACATCTACTTTATTGATTATTAAATGGACATTTGTTCTTGATTTCAATTATGATTGCTTGTCAATTGCCTTTATTCATTTTAAGTACTTTATTTACATACTTGTGATATGTTTGCAACGATTTTTTTTCATTTATTTTGTATTATCTCTTATTGTTTTCCTACTCGGTTCCTTAGCCCCGTATCTATACGAAATCGAATCTCAACAAACTCATTAGTCTTTTCTTCATTCAGATAGAAATTACGACCCAACACATTCTGACACAATATAACTATGAATGTTGTTGAATGTGAAAAGTTATGCCTGCTAAATTATCTCATGTTGTAAACGCGGTCAAGTTTTCCATTAATTTACTGTGCTAAAAACTCCTACTCTATCAATTTAATTTAGATTGTTGTTTCTACATGTGATTTTTAAACACAAATATGAAGAGGAAAATTGTTGCTAGCATTGAAAAGAAAAGAGATGAGTGGTTGGTGAGAGAAAAGAGAAGTAGCGGGAAGAGAAAAAAAAATAGGTGAAGAAAAGAGAGTGTAGAGCATTTTCGAAAGATGGTGGATATATTTATTGATGAATAAAAGTGCTAGATATTATTTTCACTTGAGATACTTCTTCACCATTTAAATAATATACCCTAATATTTAAAAAAATAAAAAATAAGAGCGCCTCACGAAAGAATCGTGAAGCACAATGAAAATATTCCCGTTGAGGTTTCTAACTTCTTTCAAACGAGCACCTTGAACCTCGCTTTCACCTTGATCACCTTAATTGGCAAAAACAAGCGCACCTAAACTTAATGCAAATTGTAACAATATAAGAAAATCAAATTTTCACATATTTAAGTGGACGCCTATGAGTGGTGCAGTCACTAGTCAGCCATCTGATGTTTTATTAAGATCTAGTAAATTTCAATCTTCAGCAAAAAGGTAATCCAAAATTTCTTGTTTCTAGTTCGTATCACTAATTATGCTTTATTTTCTTGGGAACATACTGTTCTCTAGTAAATTAATAGAAGGTATACCTATTGGACATAGTGCACAAAATCATACTTTAAGGAAGGAGAATATTGTTAGACTGATGTTAAGCTCGATGATTATGGTGTGGTTGGAGAAATGGTGAAAGCTTTGTCGAAGATGAAATGAGTTGGAAGCTTTGCTGCCATGCATGCAGCATTTTTTTACCTTATTTAAATGTCTTCACGATTAATATTTTGTTTTGATTTGTGGCACGTGTCAAGCATGTGCTCGTTCATGTTTTCTTCCCTTACCTAGCATATATGTATACGCAGATTCTCTTCTGAGCTAAGAGTTTTTTAGATGAAATTAAAGAATTTTTCCTCTTTATATGCTCTAAAACTAGAATTACAACATGGTGCCCGAGCTAGGTTCCATTAATTGATCGATTCTTGTTTTCTTCATGGCGAATTGACCCACGGCATGACAGGCTTTAGCTCAGAATGAGCAAGGAGATTCTTCTACTGCCGACCAAGGGGATGTTGATAATTCATTTGCGTAGGGTCGGCGACAAGATCGGGGCAAGAAACCGATGTTACAACTCAATCCTTATGTCATGGAGGATGTGCTTTTTATTCACCCGAATGACCATAGTTCGCTACAGTTTGTTACCGTGCAGCTCACAGATAACAATTACTTTACCTGGAGTCGATGCGTGAAATGTGCATTGGGTATTAGGAATAAACTGAAGCTTATTGATGGATTTATTCTTGAACACCCTATTGATTCTCCTTATCATACGCTTGGATGAAGGCCGATTATCTACTTTTTACATGGATTATGAAATCCATTTCTAAGGACCTTACCGATGGCTTTCAATATTTAGATAATGTTCCACATTTGTGGAGAGAAATCGAAACTAGGTTTGATAAATGCAGTGGTCCTAAGTTATATCAACTTGAGAGTGAGTTGATGAATTGTATGCAAGGGAACTTATTTGTTATGCATTACTTCAATATCATGAATTCTTTGTGGGATGAGATCAGCCTTATTAACTCTCAAACCAACTATGTTTGTGTATGTGATGCTACACAGTGATTAGAAGATAGAAAAAAGGCCATGAAATTTCTCCTATGATTGAATGATAGTTATGATGTTGTTCGTATTGTTAGGGTCAGGCCCGCGAGGCCCAGGCCCAATAAGCATGTCGGCCCAAGTTGCGATTGGACTAGAGCAGCAGGCCCACTCGGAGTGGCAAGAGACGTGGAATCGCCTAAGTCTAGTAGTCGTCACCAACATGCTTAGCTCCTCGGTACCGAGCTGTCAGAAGGGTCGGTATCGAGTAGTTCGATGAAGGAACCCTAGGAGCCTGGCGGCACGCGACCGTTAGTAACCCTAATCGAACCCGAAAATTTTAGAGTTGTTCCGAGATTCATGGCGAGCACGAGCTCGTCTGCTCCTATGGTTAGGTCAAGCACCCCCTCCTTATCATGTCTATAAATAGGGGCGCGGGACTCAGTTTTAGCATGGATTATCTCTCATAAAAACTATGTTGTAATGCTATCGAATTCTCTATGGAATTAATTCAATACACACGTTTGTCATCTCATTTTTATGCTTAGTTATCGTTTTCCTTCTGTTTCGTTCTTATTTAGATTGTTGTTGTTTGTTATTATCTAATAAAGTTCCAAGAGCTTCTATTTCCCGAAATTCGAACCTCAACATTTGGCGCCCACCTGGGACTCTTGGGATTACTTTTTAATTTAATGGCAAGTAAAAACAAAAATACTGGCGCTCAAACCAGCAATCCGACAGGAAACCCTCCCACTAGTGCCGGTGGGATGATAGAAATCATTCCTACAGACGAATTAATCAGGCGGACCCTGCAACTCACCGAAGCACAAGTTGTGCCGCCAGATGCGTTGAACGCTATGCTGGCCCGCCTCATTAAAGAGTTGGAAGAAATCCAACGGCTCGTGAAGGAGATGGATACTCGCATCATAGATCTCCACGCTATGAACCACGAACTGCGCAGGGAGAACCATCACCTGCGTCAAGAGGTGAGCACCCTCAAAAATCGTCCCATTGTCGAGGAACCTCCATCTACAGGCGAAAGGCAGACTGACCTTCACAGGAACTTGGCAAGAGAACTGGACGAGGTGCTCGATATCAACCCTCAGGGGACTAGCACGAATCCAAACGCCTCGGTTGCGACCCGCACTAGGCGTACTACACGCTTCCCCATTAATCCGGGAAGAATGCTTGACCCATACAGCGAGTACGAGAAATGGCTCGAAGCTCGCATGTCTATGTTCGAAAAGCTACTGGCCAGGGTTCCGGGCGCAATACCCCCTGACATCATGATTCCTCATGATAGCTACGCCAACTCGCCATTCACCCCAGACATCACCAACATGGATGTCCCTGCAAAATTCACGCCACCTTCGTTTCTACTATACGACGGCACAACCAATCCCGAGGACCATACTAGCCATCCTTGCTATGACATGGATTTGGTCCTCGCCCAGGCCTGTGCCAAAATTAACTGGGAGGAAGATGAGCTGAACAGCATCACACGCATGAACGAGTAGAAAGCGTACAAACAGGCCGACCTGCACCGAAGAGATCGACCGAGAGCTAAATCATCAAGCTCGAGGTACGTTGACCGAAAAGACTACCGAAACAATTATTGGTCAAGACGCGATCATCCCTATAGCCGAACTGATGGGTTTTGTATACTGAAAGCATTTATTATAATGAGTATACGATGATTTATTTCTCCTATCTATCAAACAATCTTACATGTATGTAACAATGGTATCCTTCATGTCTCACCGATAGGGACGATCATACGGCGTGTTGTAGATCGCAGAACACAGTATGATCACTTGACCTAGTGAGACATAAACCTAATCACAACCGAGACAGCGTATGAGGATACGTCTGTCTGGATGGTTGCGGCCTTGTCGGAATAAGTAGTCTGTCTTGATTACTTGACATGCTGGTACGCAAGGGTGGCGTATTGATGGACCGCAGTGAGATGTATTCGTCTTTCTGACATCAGCAAATACAAGATCTCATTATTGATTGAGTCTATACCCTAACGAAGGTTCAGGGGTTTGCACGGGTTGACTGATGCTTTGACTTGCCATGGTGGAGAGCCTAAGTAACGTGCTCGTATATTTGCATCTTGGGTAACAGCAGTTCGTGTAATACCCCCTGAGACTGGGTTTAGGTAACCATATTCGAGTTATAGGATGGGGACATTCCCTGAGGAGCTCAATAACATTCATCGTGCCAAAGTCCTGAGGGCTGATTAAGTTCAGGCACGAGTGATAAGGATTGAGTGGTACTACTCAGGAATAATAAGAAATTAATTAATTATAGTTAGAGCTTGTCAGAAGCTCCGATTAATTAATGAATGTCCGGTAACCTTAAATATGGGGATTCTCAATTAATGCAGCCCGTTCTCACAACGTGGTAATAAAGGGGTAGGTTATTATTTATTCTGTGGTGAAAAAGAATTAATATTAATTAATTAATTGTGTCCTGGGTTTTGGAAATGGAATTATTTAATTTATAATCCCACTTTATTATTTGAATTAGGTCCCAGGACTGGCCCAATTAAATATGCTAAAAAAAAAGGCCCAGTAGCCCATTAAGGATAAAACCCTCGGTCTATAAATAGACCACTCTCTCTGGAAAACCTAAGAACTTTTGAACACATTCAAATCAATGAACCCTAGAGGCAGAGAGAGAGAGGGCGGCGCTTGTAGTGGGGAGGAGAAGGATTTTTCTGCTCCGGCCTACAACACAGATTTGTGGAGTCCTCACCAGTAGCAGATCTGAACAGCATTGGGACACAACCCTGACGATCTGATCTGGAGAACATAATTCTTCCTTCTTGTTTTTTTTTATTTTTGATTTAATTTTGAAATTAGATTTCTAATTTCTGTTTCCGCAGATTAAATTGAATCGCGTGGTTGAATTAAAGTTGGATATTCAAACGCAAAAGATTGGATCAGACTCTATGGGATAACGGTAAATTCTCAATCCACAATTCAAATTAAATTCATAGGAGCATGCTAGGTTTTATTGTGAATTATGATTGTATGCAATATCCGTAAATCGATCCGGTTCACTTGCATTTTGTGATTCAGTTCACTGAAAAATCCCTACAATTGGTATCAGAGCCATGTTTCTTATTTATGGCTCTGTTGCATACAATAAATTCAATTATGCATGTATGAATTTTATTTTTTATTGTGGAAGGTTTTTGTTCCTAGTGGCAACCTTTATGATTCAGCCCACGGTTGTTTATCTGTGTAGGGCTGAATTATTTTGTAAAATCACGAGAAAATTCATGAATAGTGTAGATTTGTTTTAAAATTGTAATAGAATAGATTTTGTAATTTTATTTCAAATCTGTAATTGGACGGGTCGAGGACGAAGAACGAAGACAGGAGCCGACGGGTTGCGGGGGACGGCGCGCGACGCGGTGGACGGCGGAGCAACGGCCCACGCTGCCGGCGTGTGAACAGCGCGTACGGGTGAAGGCCGGCGACAGTGCGGGCGGTGCGGCAGCACGCGGCGGCGCTGATAAGTTAGGATTTTTACCAACTTATCTGGTTGTTCTTTGACTAATTGTGTGTTGTAAAGATCGTTTTTGTACTTGTTTTTGTGCATGAAATGGCTTTTGTACCCGTAATGTTGTGTTTGATGAATCATGCAGGTTTTTAGTCACAAACATAGAAGAGTTGGATTTCAGGTTTCAGGTCCACGTCGATCGACGAGGAGATTGAAGAAGGAGCGATCAACGAAGGAAGAAAAGAGAAGAACGACGGAGGCAGCAACCACGTCGATCGACAACATTCCACATCGATCGACGAGGGTACTTCACCAGCGTCGATCGACGCCAATCTTCCACGATCGATGCGAGTTCGGGATTCCTAGTTTGCATCTGTTTTTAAGATAAAGACATATCTACACCTAGATATTGCATGATACATTCTCCACTACTATATAAAGCCATGTAAATTCGTTTTTTAGAGGAGAAGACATTAGAATAGTTACAAGATTTTAGTATTGAAGATTGATTAAAGATTCCCAAGGTTTTTGAATTTTATGTTTGAAGACAGAGTTCTGTGGAGTTATTTTCGGATTCTGATTTTTATGCAATTCAGGTTTTATTCTTCTATGATGAATATTATTCCGAATATGTGTAACTAATCTCTTCCTCAGATTCTAGGGTTCGAATTATCATTGTATGCATGTTTGATTAATTGAATTATTTTCCCTTTCCCTTCGTAGTTTGTGAAATTTGAGTTTATTCTATAATCTTGAGTTTGTTTGCCACATCTTAGGATTAACTAGTTGATTACTTGAGACGTAACTGTAATAGTTTTCAATCGAAAGAGATTTTCACAATATGATATGATTTCTTGTCGTAACTGAAGGAGATTGATTGTAAGGATAAATATGTAGATCTTTGGAGTTAATTAATTTATCTTGAGATCGACGGAGATAGGTAATTGATTAATCTACTTTACGAATTGTCCAACAAAGAAGTTCGTAATACTTTTCCGATGTTTCACTACGAAGAGGGATTAAAATTGGGAAATAATCAATTCATTCATCCATGTCATGCTCGCTAAGGAGATATCCCTAGAATCTGTATCTCTCATAACCGTTTTCAATCAAAGTATTTTAAATTATTGTTTACTTTTTATTCGTAAGGATTATGATTTGCAAAACAACCAGAACCCAAAAATTTTGATTCTCCTAACCAGTATTCTAACGCCTGATTTAGTATTTAGGATTTTTCCTCGTTTCATTCCCTGTGGGATCGATAATTTTCATTTGCCGCTATATTATTAGCTTTTCTAAGTCGCTGTTAAATAATTTAGCGATCAAATTTTGGCGCCGTTGCCGGGTAGTGAACAGAATTAATCTTACTATTAAATTTGTGATTAAAATACTGATTTAGGCTGTAATTTTTGTATTTTCCTTTAATTTCCCGTATTTTCGTAAATCACGTCGATCGGTGCTATATCTCATCGATCAATGCTGTATTTTCTTCCTCGTCGATCGACGCTTAATCTCGTCGATCGATGCCGTATTTGTTTTCAGATTTTCAGTTTTGCGTATTTCAATTCGTTCCGTTTATTTTCAGTCTTACTTCACTGCCTCCTTTGCTATACAGGTAGTGCATGAGTACGAGAGCTAAAGGAAAGGACCCGCTTTACTATCACCCGGATATTGAAGCCACTTGCAGAAAAATCCGAAAGAATAAGCATGCTCAGGAAGGCTCGAGTAATCAAACAATGGAAGACAATGTGCCACAGCCGGTTATTCAACCACAACCACTAATGCTAATTGCAGAGGAGCAAGTTGTGCTTCTCCAAGAAGTTCAAGCTATGAGGGCACAAATCCAACAGTTCAACCTGGAGAGAGACCTCGAGAGGAACAATCCGAATAGAAGGGATGTTCGCCATAACCCACTATTTGATGACAATCCTTACAATGGAGAGGATGACAACCAGGATCCGCCAGGGGATGCTGACGATGAGGAAGAAGTGGAGGCCATGCAGAACTGGTATAAACCTCGGTTCAAGAAAACAACTTCAGGATTGGCATCAATGCCAATAATTTTGAACTGGAGACCGGATTGGTGCAGATGGTGCAGCAAAACCAATTTGGAGGAAGACCAACTGAAGATCCTTATGCACATTTGGATAAGTTCCTGATGCTCTGCAACACTGTCAAAATCGGAGGAGTCAGCAAGAGTGCCATCCGAATGCGTCTGTTCGCATTCTCTCTACGGGATAAGGCACAATCATGGTTCACTGAATTGGACAAGGGGAGCATAAGCACGTGGACTGAACTGAGGAATGAGTTCTTGGAGAACTTCTTCCCTCCAAACATCATCAGGCAGCCAAGAAAAGAAATCATCAGGTTCGCTCAATGACCCGATAAAAGCTTTAGTGAGATGTGGGATCGATTCAAAGAGATGCTAAGATCATGCCCCGGACATGGTTTTCCGCCAGGAGAACAGGCAGAGGCCTTTTACGAAGGGCTCAATGAAAAGACCGTCAAATTGGCGGACACCACACTAGGTGACTCCGTCATAACGAAGAGCGGAAAGAAAGCCATGGAATTCTTCCAAAAGATGGCTAACAACACTCAAAGGTGGTCCTCATGCCGAACTCGGCCTGTGAAAGTAATCGAGAAAGTAGTGGAGAAAGTCGCCGAACAACCTGATCTGGCAACTGAACTGAAGAAGCTAAAGGAAGAATTCACGACTCTAAAGCAAGAGAAAGCAGTCGCTACTGTTGAGGCAGTACAAGCTCCAACTGAGGGGGACAATGATGAGGTAAACTTCATTCAAAGGGGCGGCTATCAAAACAATTACCGAGGAGGATTTCAGCAACACAATCAGCAGCATAACCAGCCCTATACCTTTAATCACGCGAGGAATCACCCTGGATTCTCCTACGCAAACCCGCAAGCTGCAGAGCAACCACCACCAGGATTTGCCGTACAGGATGGGGCGATAGTGGAGAAGAAGAAGCCAAATCTCGAGGAGATTTTGGCTAAGTTCATGGAAGGCTCCACCGATACGGTAGCCAAGCTCAAATAAGAAATATCAGGCGTGAACACCAAGGTAGATCAGGTGCAGAAGCATGTGCAGATCATTGAGAATCAAGTCAGCCAGATCACCGATGCCCTTGGAACGAAACACAAGCCAGGACAACTCCCGAGCAACACTCAGGTCAACCCCAAGAACCAGAATCAGAGGAATCAATTGAACGCCATAACTCTGAGAGGGGGTAAGTCCTATGAAGGGCCAACGCAAGCAGGGACAAATACCCGAGATGAAGGAGAAATCGAGCAAGACGAAGAGGTCAGTGCAGACGAGGTCCGTCGACCGACGTGGGGTCTTCATCGATCGACGAAGCACCAAAGGCCCCGTCGATCGATGCTGATCCTCGTCGATCGACGTCTCCCCCTGCTCCACCCCCGAAGAAACTGCCTCTGCCATTTCTGCAGCGGTTTGCCAAGGCCAAAATGAACGAAAGGTATGCACGATTTCTGGAGACGATGAAGAAGGTGCACATCAACATTCCATTGGTCGAAGCCTTCCAGGAGATGCCCAAATACATCAAGTTCCTGAAAGACATGGTCTCTCAGAAACGACCCTTCTTAGAGCATGAGACGGTCAACCTGTTCGAAGAATGCAGCGCTATCATCCGAAAGAAGATGCCAATCAAAAGGGAAGATCCAGGCTCCTTCACAATCTCCTGCGTCATCGGAGGGGAGACCTTTGGGAAAGTCCTCTGCGATTTCGGTGCTTCAATTAACCTAATGTCGTTGTCAATCTTCAAGCGGTTGAAGATCGAAAGCATCAAGCCCACAACAATCTCACTTCAGATGGTCGATCGATCAGTCACTTACCCGAAAGGCATTGTGGAAGATGTGCTGGTGAAGGTGAAAGACTTCATTATCCCAGCCGATTTCGTGGTGCTCAATATGGAAGAGGATTGCAACATCCCTCTGATCCTTGGAAGACCATTCCTGAAGACCGGAGGAGCATTGATCGATATTCGCGACGGCAAACTCACATTCAGAGTGAACAATGAGTCGGTGACATTCTTGATCTACAAGGCAATGCAGAAGCACAATGATGGAAGCTACACAGAAGAATGCCACATGATCAACTGCTTTAGCCCGGTAATGTCTTCTCTATTCACCTCTCTCAAAAGCGAACCAGACTTCCTGGAAAACTGCTTGCAACACTCTCTGTTCTCGTCAACAAATCTGGACGACGCAACCGAGGAAATCTTGGATCTGGTCATGGAACTGGACGTGTTCGAGGAAATAACTCGGGAAAAAGAAATCAAAAGAGAACTGTTGCTTGATCGATACAGCCAGAACAAATCAGCAAGGGTGGAAAACAAGCTCCCGTCGATCGATGCCACTACATCATCGATCGAGGCCACTGTGAAAACCACGTTGATCGACGGAGGATCTTCGTCGATCGATGGCGACCTGAGGCAGCCGTGCTCCAGCTCTGATCCACCAGTTCTGGAACTCAAGACACTTCCGGCACAACTCAGGTACGCATTTCTGGGTTCTGATGATACTTACCCTGTCATTGTTTCTTCCTATCTTACACAGGGGGAGTTGGACAAACTGCTGCAAATTCTGCGAAAATACAAGTCCGCCATCGGATGGACTTTGGGGGATATGAATGGAATCAGCCTTTCGTTGTGCATGCATAAAATCATCCGTGAAGAAGAAGCCAAACCGAAGAGACATGCACAGCGACGATTGAACCCCATCATGCAAGAAGTTGTAAAGAAGGAGGTTCTGAAACTCCTTGACCATGGCATGATCTACCCAATCTCCGACAGCAAATGGGTGAGCCCTACACAAGTAGTAGCCAAGTAAGGGGGGATGCAGATAGTGAAGAATGATGATGGAGAGGAAGTTGCGACAAGACCAGTCACGGGATGGTGGTTCTGCATTGACTACCGATCTTTGAGCACCGCCACGTGCAAGGATCACTTTCCCCTACCCATCATCGATCAAATGCTTGATAGATTATCTGGTTACCCTTTCTATTATTTTCTTGATGGTTACTCAGGGTACAACCAGATAGCTGTGGCGCCTGAAGATCAACACAAGACAGCATTCACCTGTCCATATGGAGTATTCGCCTACCGTCGGATACCATTTGGATTATGCAATGCACCGACTACCTTCCAAAGATGCATGATGGCAATCTTCCACGATATGATCGAAGATATCATGGAGGTATTTATGGATGATTTCTCAGTTTTTGGTAGCTCATTCGATGTTTGTCTGCAGAATCTGGCTACTGTACTCGAGAGATGCACCGAGACAAACTTATGCCTCGATTGGGAGAAATGCCACTTCATGGTGCGAGAGGGGATTGTGTTAGGACATCGAGTATCAGCCGAAGGACTAGAAGTGGACCGGGCCAAAGTGATAGCCATTTAAAAGATGCCACCACCGACAAATGTCAAAGCTGTCCGAAGTTTCCTAGGCCACGCCGGATTCTATAGGAGGTTCATCAAGGACTTCTCAAAGATATCTCGGCCCTTATGCAACCTTCTGGAGAAGGACGTCTCCTTCGTTTTTGATGACGATTGTTTGAAGGCCTTCGAGAAATTGAAAGAGGCATTAGTAACTGCACCAGTCCTGACATCACCAGACTGGGATGAGCCCTTCACATTGATGTGCGACGCTAGTGACTACATTGTTGGGGCAGTCTTGGGGCAACTGAAAGGAAGACTCTTCCATGTGATTCTGTACGCCAGCAAGAGCATGAATCCAGCCCAATGCAACTACACCACCACGGAGAAAGAGATGCTCGCGGTTGTCTATGCCTTCGACAAGTTTTGACCATATCTGATAGGCTCAAAGACAACTATTTTCACCGACCATGCAGCCATCAGATATATGTACTCAAAGCAAGATGCCAAGCCTAGACCGATCCGGTGGATATTGTTACTACAAGAGTTCGACTTGGAGATCAAGGACAGAAAAGGAAGCGAGAACGTGATTGTCGACCACCTATCAAGACTCGAGCCACCGGTCGAAGGGGATGATCAGTAGATGATGATCCGAGATACATTCCCCGACAAATAGATCTATGCCACTAGGGAATTGAAATAGATGTACGAGTCCAAGACACCTTGGTATGCAGATTTCGCCAACTACTTGGTTGGCGGTGTCCTTCCTCCGGACTCTTCTCCATATGCAAGGAAGAAGTTTCTGCATGACGTCAGATTCTACTATTGGGAGGACCCCTACTTATGGCGTAGATGTGCTGATGGCGTCATTCACCGCTGTGTGCCCCAGTCCGAGTGGCAACAAATCTTCAAAGCCTGCCAATCATCTCCTAGTGGTGGCCATCACTCAGCCAACCGGACTGCATTCAAGATTCTTGCCAGTGGGTTCTATTGGCCATCCATCTACGAGATCTGCCGTGGATGGATAACGGGTTGTGATCGCTGCCAGAGGACCGACAACATCTCGCGAAGGAACGAAATGCTACAGACGCTGGTCTTCAAAGTCGAGATCTTTGATGGTTGGGGGATCGACTTCATGGGACCATTTCCACCATCCCAAGGGTTCTCATACATCATCCTGGCAGTAGACTATGTATCATGATGGGTCGAGGCTACTCCAACAGTCACAAACGACTCCAAAGTAGTCATCAAGTTTCTACAGAAGCTGATAACGTGATTTGGGATGCCAAGAGCCTTGGTAAGCGATGGGGGATCCCACTTCTGCAACAAATGGATTGCTACCCTTCTCGCCAGATACGGAATCAAACACCGAGTCACCACTCCATATCATCCACAAGGGAATGGACTGACAGAGCTGTCCAACCGAGAAATCAAGCAAATCTTGGAGAAGATGGTGAAGCAAAGAAAGGAGTGGGCGGCAGTGCTTGATGATGCATTATGGGCATACCGCACCGCCTACAAAACACCAATTGGGACGTCACCATACCAGCTGATCTTCGGAAAGTCCTGTCACTTGCCGGTGGAAATGGAGCAGAAGGCTTGGAGAGCAGTGAAAGAACTAAACCTGGATTGGAGGACAGCCGCAGAGGAGCTCGCCATGGCATTGAATGAATTAGAAGATTTCTGAGATGAAGCTTATGAGAACAATGTCATCTACAAGAATCGAGCGAAAAGGTTCCACGACAAAAGGATTCGCTCACATGTTTTCCATTCAGGTGACAAGATTCTTCTCTTTAAATCACGTCTTCGATTCATGCCCGGGAAGCTACAGTCAAAGTGGGTCGGACCATATACCCTGATTTGCCAATTCATGAACGGTGTAGTTGAACTAGTTGGTCAAGATGGGAAGAACTTCAAGGTGAACGGACAGAACCTGAAACCATACTTCACCCCACTTCAAATCAAAGCGGTGGAGAAGTACTACTTGAACCGTCCTTGAAGACACAGGTATTGTCGAGCTAGCGACATAAAACCAAGCACTGGTTGGGAGGTAACCCAACAGTTTACTATTTTCTTTATTTCTCTTATTTTCAATTCAGTCGAGTCGAGTCAGTCGAGTTTCGCACTTTCAGAAAATTTTCGAGTTGTTTTGGGTCCAGTCCTCTGCCGGAACACGTCGATCGCTGCTTCTTGGCAGCGATCGACAAGGAAATCTTGACCACGTCCATCGATGCAATTCTTCATCGATCGACGAGGAAATTTTGTCTTCTTCGATCGACGGGAATGCTTCGTCGATCGACGCGAACAATTCTGAGGCCGGACAGAGACGGGTTTAAAACCCAAAACCCTCATTCCTTTCACTCACAAACACACTTGCACGATTTCTTTTTCTCTCCAAACACCCACTCGAATCTTTTCTCTCCAAATCCGACGCTCTCACCCACGGTATGTATCCTAACACTCTCCTCTTCGATTATTTCATATGATTGAAGGATTTGAGCATGATTTTGTTAGAAATATAGTTTGGAACCCTTGTGTCCATTTTTTGCATTTTTGACGATTTCGTTGCTTTCCATGATGATTATTCGATATGGTTGATTGTTTTAGTCGATATACTTCTTTATCTTGGATGGGTTGCTTGGATTGCTTTGAATTTGAGGATCATAGTTTGGGGGATAATTCTTGTTGGGGGGTGTTGTTCCTATCCTGCTATTTTTGAGATAAATTCTTTCAATCAATGATGTAATATGCTAGGATAGAGGGTGACTTGCATGAATTTTGAATCAATTTTGCATGGGTAGATACATTTTGTGAACAATTGCACATTTGATTGTTGTAATGTTGGGAATTTTGTGAATTGGTTCTGATGAGCTTTGACATTTTTTCCACTACCCTTGCAGATTGATTATGGACTTCCAACCCACCTTCGCCAAAAGAACTTATGAGCCACGATTTCGAAAGCTCTCTGGTGACGCATTCACTGTTTGGTTGTTCTTTGACTAATTGTGTGTTGTAAAGATCGTTTTTGTTCTTGTTTTTGTGCATGAATTGGCTTTTGTAGAAGAGTTGGATTTCCAGTTTGTGCAGGTTTTTAGTCACAAACAGAGAAGAGTTGGATTTCCAGTTTCAGGTCCACGTCAATCGACGAGGATGGCTCATCGATCGACGAATGAAGAAAAGAGAAGATCGACGGAGGCAACAACCACGTCGATCGACGACATTCCACGTCGATCGACGAGGGTACTTCACCAGCATCGATCGACACCAATCTTCCACGATCAACGCGAGTTCGGGATTCCTAGTTTGCAACTGTTTTGAAGATAAAGACATATCTACACCTAGATATTGCATGATACATTCTCCACTGCTATATAAAGCCATGTAAATTCGTTTTTTAGAGGAGAAGACATTAGAATAGTTACAAGATTTTAGTATTGAATATTGATTAGAGATTCCCAAGGTTTTTGAAGTTTATGTTTGAAGACAGAGTTCTGTGGAGTTATTTTCGGATTCTGATTTTTATGCAAATCAGGTTTTATTCTTCTATGATGAATATTATTCTGAATATGTGTAACTAATCTCTTCCTCAGATTCTAGGGTTCGAATTATCATTGTATGCATGTTTGATTAATTGAATTATTTTCCCTTTCCCTTCGTAGTTTGTGAAATCTGAGTTTATTCTATAATCTTGAGTTTGTTGGCCACATCTTAGGATTAACTAGTTGATTACTTGAGATGTAATTGTAATAGTTTTCAATCGAAAGAGATTTTCACAATATGATCTGATTTCTTGTCGTAACTGAAGGAGATTGATTGTAGGGTTAAATCTGTAGATCTTTGGAGTTAATTAATTTATCTTGAGACCGAGCGGAGATAGGTAATTGATTAATCTACTTTACGAATTGTCCAACAAAGAAGTTCGTAATACTTTTCCGATGTTTCACTACGAAGAGGGATTAAAATTGGGAAATAATCAATTCATTCATCCATGTCAAGCTCGATAAGGAGATATCCCTAGAATCTGTATTTCTCCTAACCGTTTTCAATCAAAGTATTTTAAATTACTGTTTACTTTTTATTTGTAAGGAGTATGATTTGCAAAACAACCAAAACCCAAAAATTTTGATTCTCCTAACCAGTATTCTAAGAACGCTTGATTTAGCATTTAGGATTTTTCGTCGTTTCATTCCCTGTGGGATCGATAATTTTCATTTGCCTCTATATTATTAGCTTTGCTAAGTCGATGTTAAATAATTTTGCGATCAGGCGCGCGCGGAAATGCGCTGTACACGTGGTCGGCAGCGGGGCAGCGGCGGTGGCTGTCGTTGGCGACTGTTGTCCCTGCGGCGATGGCTCGTGTTTTGGTGGTTTGTACAATCATGTGTAAAACCTAGGGTTTGCATTAGGGTTAGAGCAAATCATCAGATCACAAAGGCCTAAAGCCCAAAAGATTTGGTGGTTGAAGATTTGGAGGCCCTAGAAGATTTGAAAAAGATTTGGATTTATCCAATAAATTCAAATTCAAATTGTAATTGTAATAGATAGGATTTTATTTTTTCCTATTTTGTGGGGCCACGAGGAATTTTTGTTTGCCTTGATTGCCCTCGTATGATATGTGATTTATTTATGTGCGCAATTAAGCATGTGTAGATAATCGGAAAAGCATGATTTATCGCTTTTATTATTTACAGCTTTCCAAACATGCTTATGTGATTAATTTCTTGTTGGATTATTTTTTGGGAATTTTTGGGCTTGTATTATTACATGCAAAAATTTAGAAAAAATAATGACAAAGAAATTATATGTGCGCATATAAGAAACCTTTTAAAATAAAAATACTAAGCTGATTTTTTAATTAAAATCAATAGACCTCCACAAAGCGGTCCTAGGCTGTAAGTGTATCACTCGTTCTTTTAAACGTCTACGAGTGTAGCTTGCTAGTTCCTAGAGGTGCATGGGTACGGTTGTTGAGATTTCTAGACAAACAATTTGAATCATGTGAATAGTGGGAGGGCTTTGCGTAAAATTATACAAGTGTAGCTTGCGTAGATCTCTTTCACAAGTATTCTAGGATTGATTTAAATTCTAGATAACAAAAGCTTTAAGGGTTGTGCAGTATGGTTACGTGACATGCTAAACTGTCTCTTTTGGCCGGAGTTAAATTTGTGGTTAACGGCTTAGAAGCATCTTAGAATATAATGCAAGAATTGCATCCCTGTTCTTGAGAGATGGCTTGGTCTAAGGTTTTCACTAATTATTAATTTCTAGTGTCAAAAGGTTCCACACATGGTAGTGAAATTAAATGGATTGGGGCTTAAAACCCGTAATTCTGGTTGAGGGTGACATTGTAAACGTCTACGAGTGTAGCTTGCGGTGGGAACTCTTGGGCAATTAGTGGAAAACTTTTGTATTTGATTTATTAAAAGGTTTTCAATGCATTTGTTTTCGAAGTTCTACATGTATGTTCTTATTATTTATTGTTTCGGATATGTCTATGTCTACTGTCGATCATTTACTTGCTCTCAATCCTCTAACTGGTCCAAACTTCCCTGAATGGAGTTTTTGCATCAAACACGTCCTTTATCTGAAAAATCAAGCATACGTTCTTTTCATGGATCCACTGTTGCGTACTCGTGATAAGGTCTGTAAACTTGAGCTTGAATTTTATGAAAGATGGGAGGATGCTGATGAGTTCGCCTTCTGGCTTATCACGGGTTCCCTGTCTAGAGAATTAAGGCACAAGTATGAGTATCTTGAAAGGGCAGGAGATATCTGGAAGGAACTCTCGACAGCCTATGGCAACGTGGAGCGGACTATTAAGTATAAACTTGTGCATGATCTTGTGTGCAAGAAGATGGTTGAAGATAGTTCGGTGACAGTGCACATGATGTCTATGATTGATCTCATGAGACAGTTCACTGTGCGAGGTGGTAATATCAGTGCGCAAGGCGAGATTGATATCATCCTGAATTTTCTTCTGGAATCCTTTTAAAACTTTAAGGTAGTTGCTGCTGCAAGGGGAGAGTATGCTCTGCATGAGCTACTTGAGGACGTTGTGGTGGAGCAATCTTCCATGCAAGCACGAAAACCTGTTTTGACTGTTTCTAGTACTAGTTCGACAACCTCTAAGGTTGGAGATGATGGTGCTGAAAGCAAGCTCAGGAAAGCAGTCAGTGAAAGCAAGTCAAGGAAGGTGAAGAAGGTTAAGGTCACTCCAAAGAAGAAGAGGTGTGCTGGATGCGGGAAGGTGGATTGTCTGAATACTAAGGGACAAGGTAAGTCATTTGCATTTGTAATGGAAATATGTTTAGCATCAGTTTCTACTCATTCGTAGGTAGTGGATACTGGAGCTACTGATCATGTTTATTACATTTTGCAGGGGTTCACACGGAGAAGGGTGCTGAAGAATAA
Source organism: Plectranthus barbatus (assembly GCA_026898455.1). NCBI lineage: Eukaryota > Viridiplantae > Streptophyta > Magnoliopsida > Lamiales > Lamiaceae > Plectranthus > Plectranthus barbatus. The sequence continues at coordinate 439,532 of JAPKLW010000035.1, read as the reverse complement.
CGAGGTTACCATCTCAATGGGGAACGCAACACAAGTGAGTGCAGCTGCCATTGGACATTTCACCTTGTACTTTGATGATTCTGTTTTAACTTTGAGAGATGTTTTGTTCGTGCCGAATTTTCAGCAAAACCTTATTTTAATTTCCAAACTTTATGTAGTGGATATTCATTTATTTTTGATAGTGGTGTTTCTATCATTGGTAATAACGATGTTATCTGTCGTGGAATGCTGAATAATTCTCTCTATGTTATTAACTGTAATCATAAGTCTTCCGCAAGTATTGCATGTAATTCATTCGTAATTGATAATCCTAGAAAGAGAAAACTTACTTCTTCTGATGAGGATCTTACATATCTCTGGCACTTGAGACTGGGTCACATCAGCTTGAAGAGGATTCAACGACTTGCAGATGACGGTACATTCAACTTAGTCCAAGTTTTTCCTTATCAAGTCTGCGAATCCTGCATCGAGGGCAAGATGTCAACTAGACCTTTTAAGGCTAGCCAATCTCGAGCAGAGGAAGTGTTGGAATTGATCCATTCTGACTTATGTGGACCGATGTCCACGCAGGGTCGTGGAGGGTATGAGTACTTTGTCACTTTCATTGATGATAATTCAAGGTACGGATATGTTTACCTGCTTCGCTACAAGTCTGAATGCTTTGAGAAATTCAAAGAGTTCAAGGCTGAGGTAGAAAAGAAGGTCGGGAAAACTATCAAGTCGCTGCGATCTGACCGTGGTGGCGAATACTTCGGTAACGAGTTCCTGTAGTATTTGTCAGATAACAAGATTACATCCCAGTGGACTGTATCGGGTACTCCCAAGCAAAACGGTGTGGCTGAAAGAACAAATAGGACTCTTCTAGAGATGGTAAGATCAATGATGAGTTATGCAAACTTACCAATTTCATTTTGGGGCTACGCATTGGAAACAACAGCTTACGTGTTAAATGTGGTGCCTTCTAAATCAGTTCCTAAGACGCCTTCTGAGCTCTTCATTAGTCGCAAACCGAGTTTGTGCAAGTTTAGAGTATGGGGCTCTCCGGCACACGTACTATCGAAGGAACCTGATAAGTTAGAAAGCAGGTCAAAGGTAATGTTGTTCATAGGGTATCCCAGGCAAACGAAAGGTGGTTACTTTCACTGTCCTGAGAGTCAGAGAGTCGTTGTTAGCACTAACGTTAGATTCTTGAAGGATGAGTATGTGAGTAATCACAAGTCAAGGAATGAAATCGTTCTTCAAGAAATTGAGAACGAGAATGCGATTCCAAGGGAAGGGGAAAGTGTAGATGTGGGTGCACCTGTGAGAGGTTCAGCACCACATACACTTTCTTCAGTGCAAGGTGCAGAACCACAAGTTACTGCACCTAATACTGACATGGCACCGATGCCTCGTCGTAGTGGGAGAGTTATTTTCCAGCCAGAAAGGTACATGTTCGTGGGTGAGTCTTCGGACTTGAGCCCGGAAGACGGACATGAGAACTCTGACCCACTGACTTACGAAGAGGCAGTGTAGGACAAGGATGTAGAAAAATGGCGTGTCGCCATGGATTCCGAAATTGAATCCATAACTGCTATGGATTTATACCAGAAAACTGATTTGTCGGATGGTTATAGGGCCATAGGGTGCAAATGGGTATACAAGAGAAAGAAAGGAGTGGATGGAGAGATCACGGCTTTTAAAGCCAGACTGGTGGCAAAAGGTTATAGTCAGAAAAAGGGCATTGACTATGACGAAACCTTTTCACCCGTAGCCATGCTCAAATCCATCCGGATACTCCTTGCCATAGCTGTGCATATGGACCTCGAGATCTGGCAGATGGATGTCAAAACCGCTTTTCTAAACTGTTACCTTGAAGAAGGTATGGACATCTATATGCAGCAACCCGAGGGTTACATACGCAAGAGCGAAGAACATCTTGTCTGAAGCTTAGAAAGTCCTTGTATGGACTTAAGCAAGCTTCGAGGTCGTGGAACTTACATTTCAACGATGTGATTAAATCCTATGGATTTGCATAGTTGGTAAACGAAAGTTGTGTTTACCGACTTTGTGTCAGTGGGAGCGTGGTTTTCCTTGCACTATACGTTGATGACATACTCCTATTTGGAAACAACGAGGATGTGATGTCAGAAATCAAGGTTTGGTTATCCGAACAGTTCCAATTGAAGGATTTGGGAGAAGCTGGCTACATTATTGGGATTAAGGTCTTACGAGATCGTAAGAGAAGAATGTTGAGCTTATCTCAGTCATCCTATGTGGATACTGTGATAGCCCGGTTCAGCATGCAACTCGCCAAGAAAGGCTTGCTACCTTTCAGACATGGCGTTCATCTTTCTAGTGGGCAGTGTCCTCAGACACAGCGGGAGAAAGATTAGATGAGTCTTGTACCATACGCTTCGGCGGTTGGTAGCCTCATGTATGCGATGTTGTGTACCAGGCCAGATATTTGTTATGTCGTTGCATGGTACCAAGATATCAGTCTAACCCTGGACAGGCGCATTGGACTGCGGTAAAGCACATCCTCAAGTATTTGAAGAGAACTAAGAATTACGGCCTAGTTTATCAAAGTGAGGATTTGTTCCCTGTAGGTTATACAGACTCGGATTTCCAAGGGGATTAGGATTAGAAGAAATCGACCTCAGGATATGTGTTTACCCTGGGAGGTGGAGCTGTATCTTGGAGGAGCTCAAAGCAGAAATGCATTGCTGACTCCACCATGGAGGCGGAATATGTCGCCGCCTCCAACGCCTCAAAAGAGGGGGTATGGCTCAGGAACTACCTTTTAGAGTTGGGCGTGATTCCTAGTTTGCCGAGGAGCATCACAATTTATTGTGATAACTCTGGTGCAGTAGCTAACTCAAAGGAACCGCGGTCTCACAGGGCAAGCAAACACATAGAGAGAAAGTACCATATCATACGAGAAATCGTATCGATAGGTGATGTGCTGATTGACACTAAGGACAACCTTGTTGATCCATTTACAAAGAGCTTGCCCCAGAAAGTTTACGAAAGACATATTCGTGAGCTGGGTCTGAGGTGGATGCCGACCACTGACAGTGGTTAAACAGATAGCAGGCTAGATAGACGGACTGTATACTCTATAATAGCTTAGTTATGCTTTGAGTATAAGTGGGAGATTGATGGGTTTTGTATACTGAAAGCATTTATTATAATGAGTATACGACAGTTTATTTCTCCTATCTATCAAACAATCTTACATGTATGTAAAAATGGTATCCTCTTATCTCACCGATAGGGACGATCATACGGCGTGTTGTAGATCGCAGAAGACAGTATGATCACTTGACCTAGTGAGACATAAACCTAATCATAGCCGAGACAGTGTATGAGGATACGTCTCTCCGGATGGCTGCGGCATTGTTGGAAGACAAGTCTTAGTTACTTGACATGATGGTATGCAGGGGTGGCGTATTGATGGACCGCAGTGAGATGTATTCGTCTGCCTGACATCAGCGAATACAAGATCTCGTTATTGATTGAGTCCAAACCCTAACAAAGGTTCAGAGGTTTGCACGGGTTGACTGTTGCTTTGACTTGCCATGGTGGAGAGCCTATGTAACGTGCTCGTATGTCCGCATCTTGGGTAACTGCAGTTCGTGTCGTACCGCCTGAGACTGGGTTTAGGTAACCATATCCGAGTTATAGGATGGGGACATTCCCTGAGGAGCTCAATGACATTCATCGTGCCAAAGTCCTGCAGGCTGATTAAGTTCAGGCACGAGTGATAAGGATTGAGTGGTACTACTCAAGAATAATAAGATATTAATTAACTATAGTTAGAGCTTGTTAGAAGCTCAAATTAATTAATGAATGTCCGGTAACCATAAATATGGGATTCTCAATTAATGCAGCCCGTTCTCACAATGTGGTAATAAAGGGGTAGGTCAGTATTAATTCTGTGGTGAAAAAGAATTAATATTTATTAATTAATTGTGTCCTGGGTTGTGGACATGAAATTAATTAATTTATAGGCCCACTTTATTATTTGCATTAGGTCCCAGGACTGGCCCAATTAAATATGCTGAAAAAAGGCCCAGTAGCCCATTAGGGATAAAACCCTGGGTCTATAAATAGACCACTATCTCTGGAATCCCTAAGAACGTTTGAACACATTCAAATCAGTGAAACCCTAAAGGCAGAGAGAGAGAGGGCGGCGCCTGTAGTGGGGAGGAGAAGGATTTTTCTGCTCCGGCCTACAGCACAGATCTGTGGAGTCCTCACCAGTAGCAGATCTGAACAGCATTGGGACACAGCCCTGAAGATCTGATCTGGAGAACATAATTCTTCCTTCTTGTTTTTCTTTATTTTTGATTTAATTTAGAAATTAGATTTCTAATTTCTGTTTACGCAGATTAAATTAATCGTGTGGTTTAATTAAAGTTGGATATTTAAACGCAAAAGATCGGATCAGACTCTACAGAATAACGGTAAATTCTCAATCCACAATTCGAATTAAATTCATAGGAACATGCTAGGTTTTATTGTGAATTATGATTGTATGCAATATCCGTAAATCAATCCGGCTCACTTGGATTTTGTGATTCGATTCACTGAAAAATCCCTACACGAACGCCTCGAGTCACCGAGGTACCCTACAACCTCTGCATCGACCAGAACTACCTGCTCAACAACGTCCTCAATGGTCTCGGTAATTCAGTAAAATGGCCGAGGAAGATGAAGTCAGATCCGAAGATGCAGGATGAGAAGAAATTATGTGGTTTCCACAACTACCACGGGCATAACACCGAGGAATGTCAGGCACTTCGCCTGGAGGTTCTAGAGCTCCTAAAGAATGGCTTCCTTGAGAATATCTGACCAACAAAGGCAAGAACACGTGGCCAAGGTGAAGGCAGGCCAACCCAGCCGGGAACATCGAGCCCCAGAACAAACCCGCGCCGGCTGAACGAACTGTCCATGTCATTATAGGAGGTTCGATGATCAGCGGCAAGTCACGTTCGGCAGCTAAAAGAGCTCATCGAGTCCTCAACCAAGAGCCCCACCACATCAACTCCGCACAAAGCCACGATGCGATCGAGTTCACTAGTGATGATATGTTGGGCCGCGTTCACCCTCACCACGACGCACTTGTAATATCATAATTAATCTCCAACTGCCAAGTGAAGAGGTTACTTGTGGACAATGGAAGCTCAGCGAACATCATGTTCCTCCGGACCTCGAAAGAATGCACATCCCAATGAGCAAGCTAGAACCCATCACCATGACGCTCTATAGTTTTAACGGCAATCAAAAACGAACCGTGGGGAAATCACGTTACCTATGTAGTGTGGGGTACTAAACCTGGAGGTGAAGTTCTAAGTGGTGGATACCGTCTCTGCACACAACACCATCTTAGGAAGACCATGGATCCACGAGCTCAAAGAAATCCCATAGTCATACCATCTAGTCCTAAAGTTCCCCACCCCTTGGGGAATTCAAACTATCAGGGGTGAACAAAAGGCCTCAAGAGACTGCTATTATGCCAGCTTCAAAGTTGTCTACGCGCAACAGCACGTTTCAACACCGACACCCTAAGCTCAGCCCAAAAGCGAGGAGCTGGAAGAAATTGCAATAGACAACACCGATCTGACCCGGACGACATTTATCCGAGCAGAGCTCGCACCAGACATCTAGAACGAGCTCACAAACTTTCTCCACCGGAAAACCCATGTCTTCGCCCGGTTGCACCAGGATATGACGGGAATCGACCCCTACATTACCACGCATCGCTTACAGGTCGATCTCAATTGCAGGCCCATTGAGCAAAGGCTACGGAAGTTCTCCGCAGAAAAGAATCAAGCGATAAACGAGGAGATTCAAAAACTCCTCGAAATTGGATCTGTCCTAGAAGTGCACTACCCCACATGGCTCGCCAACGTAGTTGTGGTAAAGAAAAACAACGACAAGAACAGGGTGTGTGTTGGTAATTATTCGCGAATTCCTCCCTTAGATCAAAAGTGTAAAAGGTTTTGTTGAATCAAATCCTTAGTAGATTAGTCGATCATTGTTGAATTCTAGCATAGTCTAACTACTCTAATGTCCTGTTTAAGAAAAATATCGAGTTGTAATAGATATAGAAGTGCTTGAGAAGATTGCTGAAGGATTCAGCAAATGGAATGATGAAATAAATTCAAGCAACTTCGGGATGCTAGAAGAGTTCTCAGCAGATAGTAGCTGCTAGAGAAAATAGCAGACGAGAATGACTGCTAGAGATATTAGTGGTCAAGTGCTAAGAAGATTGATTGCTAAGGAGTTAGCAATCATATGCTAAGGAAGAAACTGCTAGGAGTCTTACTCAGCAGTCAGAAGCAAAAAAGTAGTTGAATGCTAAAAGAGATAGCATTCGCTAGCATACAAGAAGATTGCTCAGTAATAGCAATCAGCAGTCAAGACCTAAATGCTGATACGTATCTGCTGAAGGAGTCAGCAGATCGGTGAGCAGATTGCTAGAAGAGCATAGCAATCAAAAGACTTAGCAGATCGTTCCAGCATTCTCCGAGAATGCTAAGCAAGGATTATATCTAGCAACGATTGCTAATACTACCATTCTGACAAAAGTACAAGCAAAGGATAAAACTTATGAATCTCCGGGTATAAAAGTCGATTGTACGGTGTTGGAAAGGACGGATAAAGGCGATTTCCTTTTGGATGAAGAAGTCGTTGTGTCTAACGGGTATGGAGATTCAAACTTATGAATCTCCAGGTATAAAAGTCGAAGTCCAAACAGAGAGACGACTACTACGACTACTGCTTAACCACTACTTCATTACTCACAAACTAAGGAACCTCAACCACATCTGAAAAGGCATTTACTGTGAGATTCCTTTGACGAGCGAAAAGTGAGAAAGTAGTCAGTTGAGAGCACGAGACTTAAAGCATTCAAAGTTCTCAACAACCATAATGTCCCCCACTTGAAGATCTGACACTACATTGAAGAGATTCCTTGACTTAGTTCAGGAATCCAATCATAGGGATACCTTCCATCCTAGGAAGCATCCAGCAGTCACATCTCTGAAAAGAGATTGACTCCGACGGGCTTTTGCCAAAACCAGACAAGTTCGGAGAGAACTATAAAACCTCCATTACAGCAAAGGACATATTTTATGAAGGTGCGCCCTTTACTTGGCCGGAGCTGCTGACTAGAAGATTGAAGCATCGGAGGATAGCTTTGTAGTGGCTAGATCAAAGGTTCACTACCTGCTACAAGTGTTCGGCAATTCCTTGTACTTCAAATATCTTTTTAGTGAATTCTCAGCGATACGACTGAGGAGTGGACGTAGATCTGTTAGATTGAACCACTATAAATCTTGTGTGCTTTACTATTTTATTACTTACTTTTTGTGTGTTGTGATTTGAAACCTAGCAACGATAGTTGCTAGAGCATATACCTATAAGAAACCCTAAGTACGACTTTGAGCTAAACATTTTTAACAAGAACATAAGTGCAAGATAAACTTAATCTTCCGCTGCAATCGTGTGTGTTTTCTGTTTGCTATTCACCACGACGATTCTGATCTGGGAACAACAATTTGTATCGACTTCACCGATCTCAACAAGGCATGTCCTAAGGATCCCTATCCTCTACCCCATATAGATGCAATAGTGAACACAATAGCAGGTCACTAATTGCTCAGTTTCATGGATGCCTTCTTCGGATATAACCAAATACAAATGCACCCCGACGATCAGGAAAAGACTGCCTTCATCACCAGTCAAGGCATCTACTGTTACAAGGTAATGTTGTTCGGACTGAAGAATGCGGGCTCTACATATCAGTGTCTGGTGAACTCCATGTTAAAGGAAAGAATCGGCGAGATAATGGAGGTTTACATAGACGATATTCTTGTCAAGTCACTCTGCTCAAAACACCATGTGACCCACCTCGAGGAGTCGTTTCATACATTAGAATGGTACAACATGAAGCTGAACCCAGTAAAGTGTTCATTCGGGGTATCCTCTGGCAAGTTCCTTGGAAACATAGTGATGCACAGAGGAATAGAGGCAGACCCAGCGCAGATGATATGTGTGCAAAATGACCTATTTTTCGTTGTGTGAGTGTGCATGTTTGTGGACATTTTACCCTCATATCATATGCTTTCTTTTTTATTTTGTCTTGTTTTTGTGTTTTCATGTTTGAAATATTGTAGGACGTGTTTTGAGCATAATATGGCATATTTAGTTGAGTTCGAGGAAGTTAGGTTCGTCCGAACGGAGCAAAAGAAGAAGTTTCGGAGGCTTAGTGGAGTCGCCCGACCGAGCGAAGCAGGCTCAGCCGAGCGAAGCAGGCTCAGCCGAGCTGAGCCGGACAGAGGGCTCGCTCGGCCGAGCACCACAGGCTCGACCGAGCCATGCTGACAGAGAGCAGACTCAGTCGAGCAGTTCTGGCTCGGCCAAGCCAGAACGGGTTTCCCAAATTCCCACGGTTTGAAGAACTTTTTGCCAAAATTAGAATAACAATCATGATACTTTTCCCTAGATTCATCTCAAAACCTCTCCCCAACCAAAATCAAGGGGAATCAAGCCACATTCCATCCATTTGGTGAAGATTGGAGAAGGAAGGGAGGTAGATTGGATTCAAAGAAGACAACAGAAGAAGATCAATCGTTGACCTTGAAGTTTTGTAATGAATTCTCTTAATTCTCAATTTGTTTTGTACTTAACTCAAGGTATGGAGAACTAATTTCATTAGTGAGTGTTGTATAACGGATATTGTGATGGATTGAATCTATTATGCTTGTTTACTTTCCTATGAGGGGTTTATTTGCACTTGAGCATGTTTCTTGCCTATTAGGTGTAGGTAATAGCCAGCCTTTAAGTAGTTGACGTGAACGTTGCAGCCAACACGTGGACGGAATCCTCGTGATAAGTGCATAATCTTATATAGTTCCAATCCTTGTGCGGTGCTAGGATTGTATGGCGATAATGGACGGTCGATTGGGAGTGGCATAAGAGTTAATAACGTAGTTGTTTGCAGCAATTCCTAGTTTCATCTACCGCTAGTTATCCGTAGCAAGTGACTAGCAACATTAGAGTCGGTTGCTCAACCTCATAGGAATTAAAATTCGTTTGCAACATAACTTGGTTTAATTCGGAACAATTGAAGTTTACAAACACTCATTATCTTCTAAGATTTTCGGATTTGTTATCTTAATCTACCTAAACCATTGATTGAATTACATGATTGGAGAAGTTAGCAATTTGTTTAATAATTGATTGATTGCATTTAAAGCTTAGTTTACGATTCATTGCCTAGATAGATGAAAATCAACGACTTTTTAGTAACCTAGCTATTGGTACCCTTCAATTGAGTAGATGATATCCACTTGAGCGAATTAGAAAAGAGACCGGATTGATAAATTTAACGTGTTAATTGTGTGTGCTTCACGCGGCTACCACATTTTTGGTGCCGTTGCCGGGGAATCTTTTAGTAGGTCTTGTGGAATTATTTAAAGTTTGATGAATTGTATGCTAGGTGTTTGAGGAAATGCTTGTGTGAATATTCTTACTAACAATTGTTTGCTAATTGTTCTGGTTTGTTTAGTTGAATTGTTTTGTTTTGTAATTGGATTTGTTGGAGCTTGTAGGTGTTGTAGATAACAAGGTCCAAAGCTCGGTTGTTCGAAGTGGAAGCTACAATGGAGAATCAAAAAGGAGTGAATATGGAAAGAATTGATAATTTAGAAAGGCAATTGGCGGAGATGAAAGCTGAATTGATGGAAAGACAAAAACCACGAAGGCCACTCCAGACGGTATTTGAAAAGATGAGGGAAAGTAGCTATCAATGGAAGGAAGAAGACTATCCGGAGGAGGTGAATCTTGAAACTGGAAGGTGGGAGAACGATCATAGGAACTCTCAAGATGAGTATGGTGAATTGTATACGACTCCTTTTCATTATTTTTCACCGACATATCACTACAATGGTTGGAATCAATTAGTGGGAAATGGAAATGCCGATTATGAAAGTTGGAAGGCTCCTATAAGAGGAAAAAGGGTTGATACGGTGCCTATGAACGAGGAAGGAGAAAAGAAGTTTGAAAATGGCAATGAGATATTTGAAGAAATTCAAGCACAACTTTCAATCATTGTTAATCATTTGAGTGAAAGAGAGCAAGAAAAGATAGAGAAGGTGAAGGACGATGAAATAGAGGAGGTCCAAGAAGATGAACCGGAGAAGGAAAGAGAGGTGTTACTTGAAGAAGATGCGGCAAATGAAGACATTGAGGAGCCTGTGCAAATCTTGGAATACATGGAGAAGGGTGAGAGTGAGATGCCTTCACTAGGAGAAATGCGAAATGATCCGATCATTGTAAGTTTGTTGGAAGAGGGGAGATTGATATCAAGCAAGGAATGTGATGAAAGGTTTGAGGAGCCAATGGAGGAAGAGCTAAAAAGTGAACTAGCTATTGTTGTCGCGGGAGTTGAGAAGGATCTTATCATTCACCCGGTTCAAAAGTTGGATGAACGAATTGATGAGTTTCTTGTAATGGTGATTCATTTGGATGATGGCTCATAGATAAAATCAACAAAGGGAACATCAACTTTGCCATTCATGATTCTTGAGATATTCACACCTCTTTGGAAGGATGAGAGAGGCATTAGGAAAAACATGTTGAACAAGTTGCTCCTGAAAAAATGTCGAACAAGGGAGAAAAGTATCTTGAAAATCCACAAGATTTTTGATAATGGATGATGTGGCAAGGTCGTTTAGCTACCGACGTTAAGGAAGCGCTTGTTGGGAGGCAACCCAACCGTTTTTCTTTCGTTTGTTTTAAATTCTTGCCTAGATAGTGTTAATAATGTTTCTTGTTTGTTTTGTTAATCACTTGATTTACATGTGCTAGGGGGAGCGTTTGGAGTATGAGGAGTAATTTACCACCGTCGGCTATTTTAGAAGCTTAGTCTAACTTGACTAAGTTTGGGGGAATGCGTCGGTTTCTGGTTTCGGGTTACTTTTCTTCTCTCTTACCTCTTTATCTTCTTTAGTGATGTAGTTGTTTGATTTCTTTTGTAGGGACGTTGGAAGGATAGGGTGGAGTGATGACGCACCGCCTACCTATTTGACAAACTTAGTCTCACTTGACTAAGTTTGGGGGGAATGGCCGGTATTTGGTGCTTTGGTTTACTCTCTTCCTCTATCTCTTTATCTTAGTTTAGCTTAGTCTAGTTTAGTTTAGTTGAATTTGAATAATATTGATCATTCGATATGGTTGTATTATGATATTTGATCTACTTTGGTTTGTTTGATTTTGGATTGTGGATGATGATTTGATTTACTTTTATTTCTATCTGAATGTTTGTTGATGAATCATTTTGCGAGCTTACATAAGATTGAATTCTTTCTATTCGGTTTTGGTGTGTGGATATGTACAATGGTTTGGTATGAATGGTGGTGCTAGTGGATAAATGTTATAATTTTTCTTGAGATATTGGTTTGTGGAAAGATTGGTGGATATGAGAGCTTTATTGGCTTTATTATGCTCAATTGTTTGGTGGTGTTGTATTGATGTGTAGTAGGTGCAAATAAGGGATGGAGAGCGGTGTGATCGTGTCTACCGATGGGTAACGCTTACTATCATTTCTCCTACCATTTAGTTTCAATTTAATTGTTCTTGGCATGTAGATTATTAATTAGGATGTTGTGTGCTTGTTGTATGTGTGTGATGAACTCAAATGAGAATTTGAGATTTGAATCAGGATTTACTTTGTAAGGCTTAAGATTTACTTTGACCAATGATAGAGCATAATCTAGTTGTTAAGGCGTGCTCGAATTGAACTTTTGAATTGCCGAGTTTTGTGCGAGGTTAATGCCTAGGACTTGACAAAAGCCGAGAGTTTTTTAGCCTTGATATTGTCATACTTTGATCGGTTGTGAGTGGCAAGTTTGAGAGCACAAAATCTAGAACTTGAAAATATTCTCTTGATGGATTTATATACTGAAAGCATTATGATTGGTATATTATGTACAAGGTTTATTGGTTAATATACTGGGAATCATAATTGTTGTATGTTCATCTCCTGTCTGAATTAACAAACATGTGTCTCAAACACAATTATCCTCTTATCTCGTCGATAGGGAGATCATACGGTGTGTAGAAGATCACGGAAGATCGTATGGATCGTTCGACCTAGCGAGATATAAATAGTCATCACAGCTGAGACAGTTCCAGGATAAACTATCGGTGTAGGCTGCAGCATATGCGGATAAGCGTCTTATCTTGGATGTCTTGGTATGCTGGTGTGGGGCACACATTGATGAGGACCTAAGTCGAGATCGATTCTTTTATCTGACATTAAAAGAATCTAGATCTTTATGACTCGATGGAATCTTAAACCTATATGAGGATACAGAAGTATACATATATTGTATATCACTTTGAGTTGTAGAGAGGGTTCTAGTTGAACCTGTACTTCTGCAGTCTTGGGTGATATCAATCTGTGTATGACTGTCTGGTATCTGAACTAGGTAACCACATCCAGTATAGGATGGTGACATTCCCTGAACAGCTCAAAAGGTTCGTTATGCTAAAGTCCTGCAGGCTGATTAAGTTCAATCATAAGTGAAAAGGTTTGAGTGGATTGATTCAGGAATTAAAGATGTTAATTAATTAAATAGCTTGTCAGAGCTTAAATTAATTAACGAATGTCTGTAACCTTAAATGTGGGGATAAACCGAGTCCAATGCAACCCGTTCCTCAAAACGTGGTAGCAAATAGGTAGGACAGTATTGATTCTCTGGTGGCATGAATCAATATTAATTAATTAATTATATTCTGGGTTGAATATGGGAATTAATTAATTGATAGGCCTTATTTGCTATTTGCATTCTGGTCCCTGGTCTGGCCCATGATAACTCAAGCCCAATAGAAGCCTAGAATTTCCTATAAATAGGCCTCAGTCCCTCAGACCTCAATACACCTACACCTCATAAGATCACAAGTTGCACACAGCAAACCAGAGCATTGGGAGCTGTGGTGATCGACAGGGTCTGAGATACGAGGAGGAAATTCTGGTTCTCAACCGGGCAAGGGATCTGATAGAGAACCTTCACCAGGTTTTCAGATCGAGTTGGGAAACAGATCAGAAGATCAGATCAGGAGGATTTCTTCTTCTCTCTCTCCTCATTATTTTCAAAAATAATTCATTATTTTCTTTAAGATTAATTTCCTCAATCTGTTAGGAAATTAAATCTTGGTGCGTGGGAAAGATCAAAGGGCATCTCCGCGCACGCGTACTTCATTGTTCATCAATCCAGGTATTCCGCATAACCTTCTTATGCATAATAATATAGGAGCATGCTAGGATTGTTCATAGGCATAGCAATTTATTTTTGATATTCCAATTAACGATCCTTGGCAAACGGACTTCGTGATTCAGTTCACGAATCCCTTCATCTCTATCTATTTGGCATGAGTTTGGTAACTAAAAGATTATCTTAGGCCATCGATTCTTAGTCCTTCCTTTCACTTCGGGAGTATAAAGTTGTTGATATCTTAGGACAAAATTTGGGGGGAATGTGTGTACGAGGGTGAATACGGAGATGAGAGATTGGGATGGGAATCATTTGGTATATTTGAGTTGTGATTGTTAAGGCAATAAAAGTATTGAGTGTAGGATTGATTTGAATCCTAGAAAAATGGGTACCAACAAAAAATTTGGGTACTTAGAAAAAGAAAAGAGAAAAAGAGAAGAAGAAAAATAAAAGCATCATGAAAGAAAAAAAATGTTGGTGCTAGAAAAAATGAGAAAAATAAAGAAAAGGAAAAAAAATATATATGAGAGTTGTGATTGAAAAAAAAGCCTCAAGATTAGAAGTGGATTGAAGAGAATAAGTTTGGGGGTTTTGGGATATGGAGAAGTTCGTCACTTTAGCCCAAAACCACCTACCTTTTAGTAAGCCACGTTATAACAAAAAACAAAGACCTTTTTTGTAACACCCCAATTTCGTAGTAAAATAAATAATAGTAAAACACCCTTTAATTAAGAAATAATAATAGAACATTTGCAAAAGATAACTCTTTTAAATAAAATGAACTGAAAATATACAAATAGTTTTAATGAAAAACTCCATAGCCATCATCTGCCTCTAGCCCATCACCCGATATATTAACCTGAAAAAAAATAGTAATAACTTCGGGGTGAGTGTTATAAACTCAGTGGTGAATTTAATTTATCCAAGTTATACAATTAAAGCAAGGTAAACGTAGATAATAGAACATGTAGGCAGCCCGTCGGCTTATCTCGTGGTTAGCCCATCAACTAATAAAAGATACCTGCATTAAAGCATAACATGGATAAAATGATGTATCACACATAGATTTCCCACCTTGACTTGGACTTTGTTTTGAAAATCGAAAAAATAGTTGTTAGTTCCTCGCGCTGCCTTGAAGAGCTCAAGAGAAATGATCTTTGCTTGGTTGAATTGATGGAGGAAATAAATACATAGCATTATCTTAGGCATTATCTTAGGCACTAATTTAGAACATTTGTAGAATTTTGTAAATAATAATAATAATAATAATAATGATAATGATAATAATAATAATAATTAATGAGTTATCATTTATTGAAATTTAATGATTTAAACAATAATAATTAATAATTTATTTTATAAAAGGAGTTACAAAAATGTTAAAAAATTTCGGGTTGTTACATTTTTTATTTTAGGAACCAACTCATTGTAGTATAGTGGTGAGAATTGTTTCAAGCCTATGGAAATTGTGCTCGATATCTTGTGAATGAGTGAAATTCATCAAACCCTAAACACGTAAGGGAGTGCTTTAATTTCTTTATCCAATGTTGATGAGTGGTTTAAGTTGTTAGCATTAACCATGTCACAAAGTTAAGTGATAATCTCGTTCGATAAGAGCATGCCAAAATGATTACGATGAGCTATGAGGTTGTTTGATGAGGTTTATTGATTGCTTTACTTTGTTTTGATTGAGGACAATCAAAGGTTCAAGTTTGGGGGATTATGATATGTGTGTAAAATGACCTATTTTTCGATGTGTGAGCGTGCATGTTTGTGGCCATTTTACCCTCATATCATATGCTTTTGTTGTTCTTTTGTCTTGTTTTCGTGTTTGAAATATTGTAGGACGTGTTTTGAGCATAATATAACATATTTGGTGGAGTTTTGGAGGAAAATTGTCCGAGTTGAAGTCCGAGGAGGTTAGGTTCGTCCGAGCGGAGCAAAAGAAGAAGTTTCGGAGGCTTGGAGGAGTCGCCCGGCCGAGCGAAGCAGGCTCGGCCGAGCTGAGCCGGATAGAGGACTCGCTCGGTCGAGCAGTGCAGGCTCGACCGAGCCATGCTGACAGAGAGCAGGCTCGGTCCAGCAGTTCTGGCTCGGCCGAGCCAGAACGGGTTTCCCAACTTCCCACGGTTTCCAGGAAGGCTCGGGCGATCCGAGGCCCTGCTTGCTCGCCTATAAAAGGGGGAAAATCAGTTTATTGAAGAACTTTTTGCCAAAATTAGAATAACCATCACGATACTTTTCCCTAGATTCATCTCAAAACCTCTCCCCAACCAAAATCAAGGGGAATCAAGCCACATTCCATCCATTTGGTGAAGATTGAAGAAGGGAGGTAGATTGGATTCAAAGAAGACAACCGAAGAAGATCAATCGTTGACCTTGAAGTTTTGTAATGAATTCTCTTAATTCTCAATTTGTTTTGTACTTAACTCAAGGTATGGAGAACTAATTTCATTAGTGAGTGTTGTATAACGGATATTGTGATGGATTGAATCGATTATGCTTGTTTACTTTCCTATGAGGGGTTGAATTGCACTTGAGCTTGTTTCTTGCCTATTAGGTGTAGGTAATAGCCAGCCTTTAGGTAGTTGACGTGAATGTTGCAGCCAACACACGGATGGAATCGTCTTGATAAGTGCATAATCTTATAATTCTAGTTCCAATCCATGTGCGGTGCTAGGATTGTAGGGCGATAATTGACGGTCGATTGGGACTGGCCTATGAGTTAATAACGTAGCTGTTTGCAATTCCTAGTGTCATCTACTGCTAGTTATCCGTAGCAAGTGACTAGCGACATTAGAGTCGGTTGCTCAACCTCATAGGAATTAAAATTCGTTTGCAACATAACTTGGTTTAATTCGGAACAATTGAAGTTTACAAACACTCACTATCTTCTAAGATTGTCGGATTTGTTTTCTTAATCTATCTAAACCATTGATTGAATTACATGATTGGAGAAGTTAGCGATTTCTTTAATAATTGATTGATTGCATTTAAAGCTTAGTTTACAATTCATTGCCTAGATAGATTAAAATCAACGACTTTTGAGTAACCTAGCTATTAGTACCCTTTAATTGAGTAGATGATATCCACTTGAGCGAATTAGAAAAGAGATCGGATTGATAAATTTAACGTGTTAATTGTGTGTGCTTCACGCGGGTATCAGCAGATCAGGGCCATCCCTGAATAGAGCACCCTAAAATGCAAATGGAGGTGCAGAAGCTCACCGGGCGCCTTATCGCCTTTAGCCGCTTCATATCACGATACTCAGAACGGACCCACCCATTCTTCAGCATGTTGCGGAAAGGAAAACGTTTCGAATGGACCGATGAATGCGCGAAAGCACTGGAAGACCATAAAGCTTACCTCGCCAGTCCACAACTACTATCTAAACACATAGATGGCGAGGCGATGTTAATCTATCTATCTGTCTCTGACCACGCAGTCGGAGCAGTTCTAATACAAGAGGCCGACGGCAAAACAACACCCAGTGCACTACGCCAGCAAATCCCTGTTGGACGCTGAGACTCGATACACCGCACTGGAAAAGCTCGCACTAGCACTCGTAAACGCCGCCCGCAAGTTGCGCCCCTACTTTGAGGCGCATCCTATCAAGGTGATCTCTCTAAGCCCGATCTGTCAGGCAGGCTACTTAAATCGGCTATAGAAGTCGGCGGCCACGGCATCTAATACGAACCGCAAACTGCTATCAAATCACAAGTGCTTGCCGACTTCATCACCGACTTCTCCACCAACTTGCAGCTCAAGGTTGAAAGCGAGGTTGCCAGCATGACGAAAGCCAACAATGACGCCGACCTATGGTCGCTTAAGTTTGACGGTGCTAGCAACATACATGGCAACAGTGTCGGGGTGGTATTGACAGACCCACATGAAGAAAACAATGAACAAGCCATCCGGCTCGACTTCCCAGTGATGAACAACAAGGTCGAATACGAAGCGCTCATACAGGGAATTCAGTTAGCCCTAGAGCTCGGGGTCCGTAAAGTGCGCATAGAAAGCGACTCACAATTGATCGTCAACTAAATGAGCGGTGCCTATGCTGTGAACGAGGAATGACTAAATCTCTATCACTCCATAATCAAAGAACAGAAAAGCAAAATGGACGAGTGGGACCTCCGCCACGTTCCCCGCGCGTCAAACGCCTGGCAGATGCCTTGGCTAGCATAGCTACCACCAGCACCTCTCGAAATGGGCGACCAATCCCCGAGGTGTGGCTGATGTCACCCTCTGTCACAACTCAAGACCAGGTTGCCCCTGTTGGTAAATTCGGGGATGATAGGAGAGACCCACTGGTCCAACACCTGACCGGGGGACGTACCCCCAAAGACAAGACTGAAGCAGTCAAAATCAAAAGAATGGCTACCCGGTTCACTCTGATCCATGACAAATTATACAGGCGATTGTTTAGGGGACCCCTTCTCCGATATATTGCCTCACCAGAAACCGAACTAGTACTATCTGAAATACATGAAGGTGACTGTGGCAATCATGCAGGGGCTCGATCGTTATCCCATAAAATAATTACGGCCGGATTCTACTGGACAACCCTGAAAAAAGATGCCCCCGACCATATCAAGCGATGCAACAGTTGTCAACGCTTCGAGACATCGACGCATAGAAGCGTTGAACCCCTTCACTCGTTAATCACCCTGTGGCCATTCATGTGTGTGGAATGGACCTGGTAGGCCCCGTCCCCAAGGGAACAGGGTAGAAGGACCACATACTTATGGTACCGTACTATTTCACCAAGTGGGTGGAAGGCAAAGCCCTAGGAAGGACCCGAGACCTGGTAGTTATCAAGTTCTTATGGAAACATGTACTGTGTCATTTCAGGATCCCCAAAGAGATACGCACCGACAACGGGAAACAATTTGCAAGTGATAGAATGCAAGCCTTCTTCAACACCTACGGGATAAAACTGACCTTCTGAACACCACGTTATCCCGAAGAAAACGAGTTGGCGGAATCCACAAACAAAACCATCATCGCAACCCTGAAGAAAAAACTAAGCCCTCACAATTCTAGATGGGTAGAGGAACTTCCGGCCGTACTATGGTCTTACCGAACAACCCCTATAATTGCTACAAATGCAACATCTTTCTATCTTGCATATAGAGTCGCGGCAGTGGCACCCGTCAAAATTATCGCTCACAGCACAAGGGTGGAGCACTCAGACAAACTAACTAATGCTGTACAGCTCAAGGTCAGCCTCAAGCTCATAGATGAAGTGAGAAAGGATGCGGCAATCAAATCCTCCCTACGCTGACGCCAAGTCGAAAGATTCTAAAACAAGAAGCTGAAGCTCAGAAGTTTTCAAGAAGGGGACCTAGTCCTAAGAAGAGTATTTCAAAACACCAAAGAACTCAGTGCGGGTAAGCTAGCCCCCAATTGGGAAGGTCCCTACAAAGTCGTCAAAGTCACAAGACACGGGGCTTACCGACTCGAAATGACAGAAGGAAGAGAAATACCGAACAGCTGGAACATCAAACATCTGAAAAAGTTCTATCATTAGTACACATATACGCCTACTCTACCCTTTACTATTACATTCTTTCAATTAATATTGCTTCATTTAAACCATTACTAACTTGAGCATCGGAGGGCGATGCGAAGGCATCGCCCACCCTGGCCCTCGTCTGCCTCGTTATGCAGCTAAGTTAAAAGGTCGACACTGAAGCTCCTCAATGCTCGGGACCGACTCCCAAGGTTCCTCAGTATCGATCCACTACCGTACGAGGAGCTCAATAGGTCAAATGCTTGCAAGAGATGTATGAAATACTATGCAGATACCAAGATGAAAAGCAATCAAGTGGGTCACAAGTAGAATCATATTACAGCGCAGAATATCAGGATACCATTCATTTGCAAAAATACAAAGCTTGAAATGGAAGACATGAGTGCTAAAGTGCGTAAAATAAATTGTAACAAGTTTTACACAGAGAAATTCAAAAGGAAAAGCAGCAATCATGGAGCAGCCTCAGCCTCAGTTGCCTTCACCGGCTCTTCCTCGCCCCCATCATTCAGAAAACCCTCGGCTTCCTTCTCCTCGAGGCTCTTCAGGGCCTCCAAATCTTTGGCCGGCTCTTCATCAATAGTCTTCGGGTCGGCCTCAATCTCCAACATCTCGGAGTTGACAAGAGGAGGAGTCGGGAGACGAGTGATGTTGTCTAAATCAAACTCGAGAAACCTTTGACCGACAAGGTTACATATGGAGCTGGTCACCATACCCACCAAGATATCAAAGGTAGGCTTAAAGGATGGGTTAGCAACCACTCGCTCCATATCAACCCCGTCACCCACCTTTAGCGCCTTGACCTCCGCCTCGCGCTCCTACTGCTGGAGCAGCCTCTCCTCCTGGCTTTTGTGAAACTGAGCCATGTAGGATTCGAGCTCTGCCTCCTTCTTAGCAGTCTTGGCATTAAACTCGTCTATGTCCCTCTTCAACTCCCCCTCTAACACCTTGTTGCGGTTCGCCAAGGTAGCCCTATCCTGCTTCAACTCCTTATATTTCTTACGCAACGCCTCGGAATTAAGCCAAGCGTCCTTCAACTCCCCAGATACTTGAGCATATTTGTTAGCCAAATCCTTGTTCTTCTCACGCTCGGTGACGAGCTCTTTCCGCGATTTGCCGATCCCCTCGCTCGCTGAGTCGAACGACTTGATCAACTTCTCGGTGTACACGGTGAATTAGCGCATGGTCTGCAAACAGAATGAAGATCAGACGACGAGACATTATATCAAGGCACAAATTTATGAAAAATTGTACTGTCTGTAGCTGCTCCTCCATCAGAAAGTAATCACGAGCATAGGCACTCTCGAAATCATCCGCCTTGATAACACCATCCAGGATTTTCTTAACATGAATAGCATAGGCGGACGAGGAGGAGGAAATATAAGCCTCGGGCCCGACCCGCTCAGCCGACAGTCCCTGGCTGCAAATCCCATTTTGTGAGAGGAACTCTGATGCGATCGACACCACCAATGGGAAAGTGGGGCTTCCCCTGGAAACCCACAGGTGTCTCACGATCCACCAGAACTCTTCTCACCAGCACTCCCCAAAGCCTAAACAGGATGCACGCATGAGAGTACCCCTCCATGCAAGAGAACACTCCCCGGGGTGATTCTGACCTACGTGAACTCCGGACTTATTCCTTGGCCCTCGGGGCAGCACCCCGATGCCACCCGATATAGCCATATGCTTGCATTCCCATGGAATCTTCATATTGGCCTGGAGTAGTATCCCGGCTACTCTCTATCGAAGCTGCTCTCTCCAGAAGCACATCCCGGGCCCCGAGGATTGTCTCTTGGACACCTCGAAACTCCGCATCCTGTAAACACGAGTACGACTGGAAGTTTTTATTCTGGCAACCACCTACAGTAGATCCCAAAATCAAAAGGGGCTATTGTTGGGGCCAGGCCCACGAGGCCCAGTCCCAATAAGCACGCCGGCCCAAGTAGCGATTGGACCAGAGCAGCAGGCCCACTCGGAGTGGCAAGAGACGTGGAATCGCATTAGTCTAGTAGTCATCACTGACATGCTTAGCTCCTCGGTACCGAGCAGTCAGAAGGGTCGGTATCGAGGAGTTCGACGAAGGAACCCTAGAAGCCCGGTGGCACGCGACCATTAGTATCCCTAACCGAACTCGAAAATTCTGGAGCTGTTCTGAGATTCATGGCGAGCACGAGCTCGTCGGCTCCTAGGGTTAGGTCAAGCACCCCCTCCCTATCCTGTCTATAAATAGGGGCGAGGGACTCATTTCTAGCATGTATTTTCTCTCATAAAACTACCTTGTAACGGGGCCAAATTCTCTACAGAATTAATACAATACACACGCTTGTCATCTCATTTTTACGCTTAGTTATCGTTTTCTTTCTATGTCGTTCATATTTAGATTGTGTTTGTTTGTTATTATCTAATAAAGTTCCAAGAGCTCCTATTTCCCAAAATTCGAACCTCAACACCTATTATTAGCTATATATACTCTATGGTCTTGTAAGATGAGGATCAGAAATGAGCGGCTTCTTTTGCTATGCAGCCAAGTTAGTTTATTATATATGCTGCTAATTATGCTAGACAGTCTGGATTTAAGGGGATGAAACCTGGACCAACCTATACCAATATAAAGCCTTGGATGAGCAAGGAAGAGAAGAGGAAATTAAAATATATCCATTGTGGTGAAGGGGGCCATGAGGCTAAATATTATTTTAAATTACACGGTTTCCCAGATTGGTACCAGGATTTAAAGAAGAAAAGAGATACTCTGCATATCTTTCACAACACAGAAGGTGATCCACATGTCACAGATGAACCAACAGCTGATATGGACAAACTTATTCAAGAGAAAATTGAGCAGTACTTTCAAAAGTTTAAGGTTAAGGAGGAGAAGGTAAATATGGTTACTGACAGTGTTACAAGCAGTTGCACTCTAAAACTGGGGGGTCAGTTTTCCAGTTTAGGAAATATAAAAATTGTGTTACCGGGCAGTTTACTTAATTAGTTTTCTGATATGCACTTCAACACTTTAGATAAGTGTTGAAGGTTTCAAAGCTCAGTTGGAAACTGTGTAAAGATAAAGTAAACGAAAACTGATAATTAGACAGGATATTGTAGTGGTTCGGAGCCTTAAGTCCTACGTCCACTCTTCGGAAATTAATCTGGTAATTCACTAAGAAGATGAAGTATGCACTCCTCACAATCTATAGCCAATCACCACGAAAACCACCATTCGCGGCAAACTGGATCACTCGCTCAGGTAGATGATCTTCACTCCTTCTTCAGTTCCTCGAAGCTAGGTAGCACCTCGAAGTCTTCTCAGAACTGGCAGTCGTAAGAAATGGATTGAGGACAAACCACCCTTCTCCTACTCCGGTGGATGGATGGTTGAGTTCTTCCCAAAATGCACGAAGGCTGGAAAAAGCCCATAAGAACCTGTTCCTCGATAGAGAACCAGGCTGTTATGTTCTTACTTGAAAAGTAAAAACACCAAAAAAAATAGACTAAGTCAAAAGACTTAATCCTCGTGTACTCAAGGTCACACGGTGAATCAAAGATGATTCTATGAGCAATAATGCTTCGTGTTCAATAAATGAACCACGGATTTAATGTCTTCTCGTTTGAGAGCTTTAAATACTTTGAGCTTTAAATTCGGCAGAGTAATGGCAAGGTTCTTAAGTGTTGTATATTCTGTCTCTCTGGTCCTTCTGCTATTTATAGTTGAATTCTTTAGAAAGTACCCGTTAGAGACAATTCGAATGGTGTTCAATCAATGGTCATACTTTTCTGTAAAGCAGACCTGCTCCTCTGCCTTTTCTTGAACACTGCTATACTTTTGCAGAGACAGTTTTGTCCTGTTCTGTCAGACTCGACCAACGTTGTACTGCAATCATAACTGAGTGTATCTTTGTTCCTTATCATTGAGTCTACAGTGCTCTTTATGACTGTTTGGTCTCTTGCTTTTAACGTGTTCCCTTTGGCATGAAACCGTGCTGGTCAGAAACTGTGAGCGCCTCTCGCCAGTTTCTTTATAAAGATTGTGTCCACAGTTTTCATCGTTATTGCCTCCTTGATAGTTTAAAATTGTCTGCACAGTTTTCTCGCATGATGCTTCATAAAATTGTCTTCACAGTTTTCTTCGCATGTTGCTTCTTGAACTATCTTCACATTTTTCTTCGCATGTCGCTTCTTGAAATGTCTTCACAGTTTTCTTCGGACATTCTGTCCTGACAGTTTTGTCCTCAAAAATTGATCCTAAGTTTTTTGTAGTTTGCCTTACCCATAATATTACAACTCGATTATCCTATACAAGGATTTCATGAAGTAATAACTCTAATGACTAACCTTGGTATTCAGTTCTTGACACGTCAAAACATCAAATTAAATGTGGGATTTCTACATCAACACCTAACAATTTTCCCCTTTTGGATGTTGTCAAAACTATACAATCTAAGTCGAAATGAGGATGCAGTTGCTCTGAGTTTACAGGATATGAAATTCTAACACTTACTTAGAACTGTGCTTCCTCTGGATTCGACCTACTCTGATTGATCTTTCCTCTGAATCGGAGAGATATTACTCGATTATTATTAATCAAATTAAAGCGAGAAGCAAACTGCTGATCACACAGGAATATGTGAATTCAGATAAACAAGTATCTAAGGTAAGAGACAATGAGCAGTTGTTTTCAAACCAGCCTCCTTCCTGGCCTTTTCTACTTATGTTGCTGCTGCAGCGTCAGCCTCCTGCCCTTCTTTCTCAACTGCTGCTGCTGCGGCTGCTTCTTCATCTTCTTTCTTCTTCTGTTCTGCTTCAATTCGCCTGTGCTCAGCTTCGCGTTCTAGCCTTTGTATCTCTTCCACTTCTTCGCGAATTTTTTGAGATTTCTTAGAGGAATATTCTTCAGCAGACTTGACTCAGAATAAGTGCTGAAACTATTGTCGGAGAAGATTTTGCAACTGCCGCTCACGAACAAGCTCAACAGCTTTCTCGGCAATTTCCTGAATGGTCAAGAAGCATGATAATTGAATAGCCTGTTCAAGAGCAGCTTCGTCTTCCTTCCTCTATTTTTCTTCTTCTTCCTTCTTCAGCCTTTCAAACTGAGAGAGTTTTGATCAAAACCTCTCAACTTTGGCATTCAGCTTTTGTTGAAGATCATCTAGTCTCTCTAGGCCAGTGTGGCATTCATCGATCTTCCTTTCAGTGCGCTCTAGAGGAGACTCTCCTCTGTCTTCACTAACATCTTCTTCTGAGAAGTCATCCTGCTCAGTTCCCCCTATGTCCATGAAAGGAATTCCTTCTTGTTCTTCGCCATGAGTGGATGGCTCTTTCTCATCAGAATCTTACGATGCAGTCCAGCCATCCTCGGGGTGTTCTGGCCTCTGGGATGTAGTTCTCTCAGAATTAGATGAGCTACATGTTATTTCTTCAAAGATTATCGGCTCGTCAGTTGATCAAATTCCATGAGCTGCAAGCTGTAGGCGTTCAAATGCTTCCTCAGACAAGATCTCCGAGCTTTGAAATGCTTCTTGTGGACGGGAGGATTGACCAGTTCCTTAAACAGGATCATTAAACTGTAGCCTCTTGGTTACTGTCATCATTGACACTTCAAAATTCGCTCCCTTCGTCTTTTTGGATTGAGGTTCCTCAGCAATTGTTTGCTTGCCTTTCTTGGCACGTTGTAATCCTTCTTCCAGGTTAGCTTCTATCTGCTTCCTTTTCTTCCTTTGCTTCTTTTCAGCTTGTTCAGTAGTTCAAAATAGAACAGTTTTCTTTTTCGGCTGAACTGAGGTGCTAGTTTTCTTCTTTGGCTTCTTGGCACCCTCGACAATTTGAACTGGTGGAATGGCAGCAAGGTTGTCTTTTGTCTCTTGATCAACCTCCTTGTCATCAAAATTGTCGTGCCCATCATCATTCCCATCGTCTCCATCAGTTCTTTGGATTGTACGGTATATTGGATTCTTATGAGGGATGAAA
Source organism: Plectranthus barbatus (assembly GCA_026898455.1). NCBI lineage: Eukaryota > Viridiplantae > Streptophyta > Magnoliopsida > Lamiales > Lamiaceae > Plectranthus > Plectranthus barbatus. The sequence continues at coordinate 414,773 of JAPKLW010000035.1, read as the reverse complement.
TCTGACGACATAAGGTCTTCCCCCTCTTTTTGAATACCTAGAATACTCTCATGAAGGTAGCTGACCTTCAAACCAAAACTAACACTCGAAGAAAACTTCCCAACTTTTCTGATGCCTTTGTTTTTCTTCACATTTTCCAACAAACGTCCAAAAATGTATTCCGCTCAGTTCCCTTCTGTGCAATAATGAAGAACCATCATCAAGGCATACTTGGGCTAGCTCAATTAGGAGAAGGATCCAACCCTACAATACAGCATCCTCAGTGCAATCTCACTGAGTGTCTTATAGAATGGGTTCAGATCAGACACTTTGGTGGCGGCTTTGAAATCTTCCTTATTATCAGGCTTCTTCCACTTTGCCCAATGGTTCTTCATGGCATTCTTGTCATCATCAAGATAACTAGCAATGTGGACCCATGTTTTGGGTAGATGAAGATAGCGGGCTATGAGATTATGATCAACCTTTATCTCCTTCTTTGCAACTTTCATCTTTAAAAAATGTTAATCTTTTTCAATTATCACATGCTCATAGAACTCAGCAACGCGATAAGGTTTGAACCTTCTTGGAGTCGCAGTCAAGAACAGCGTCAATTTCTCTGCCATGAGCTTCTTAGAAAGCTTAGTAGTAATTTCCTCATCTGATGAGATCGAGGCAAATTCCTTCCAGTTCCAAATCTTCTCTTTTACTACTTAGGGTGTGTGAATCTGATGTTTGGTGACTCCATACGAGTAAACCTCATCTCGCACGCATCGGACTAAATTGGCGTACGAGGTTTTCTCCGTGACTGTAAATCTCTCAGGGTTATCAGGGGTGCTGGTGCCTTCAATTTGTTGAGATGTCTTCTTCGGCATGTTTAGGAGATGTAATGTGGATGATATTGAGAGAGATTCGAAAGTTGAAGGCTTAGGAATTTCTGAGAAGATTTTCAGAGAGTGGGAGTCGAGTAAAAGTGTCGAAGACAAAGACAGAAAAGGTTTAAGAGGTTTTTGTTGATCAATCGATCATAAAGATCCATGACTGAGATTGAAACCCCTTTTTGCAATTGATGGATGAGATCGACGCTGACGTAGGTGACTGTTTACATCTCTGGTACGCCGTTCAGGAGCGTGTGGGATGGGCGACGTGGCTCCGCGTAATACGCCTTTGTGCTGCCCGCATTTATTGCGACGTGCAGCCGATGATTTTGGCCAAATTAAAATTCGTGCCCTTGACCACGCTTAGTTTTTCCTATCTCATGGCTTCATTAAACTGCTTAGGACATTTGCAACTATCCCTATTAGAAAAACTGGTCAATTATCTTCCTTAAATTCCAGTTAGAAACTATCCTCTATATCAACAGTTAAAATTGTGGCTCTCTACAGTTTCTTCATGCAGTTTTGTAGGCACTCAGTTCCTGAACTTCTTCATTAGGAATTAATGTGAAGTTTGGGAAACCGTACACCCACGGTTTGACCATTCACTGACTTCTGAACTCTTAGCCTTCTGATCTGTTCGCCACATGTCCATTCATGACACTAGGGCATTGAATGTTGACTCATTGGCTTCTGACTCTGAACCATTAAAGTCATGTCCTGCATTTAAGTGGCTTTGCATCCCTTCGATTGACGCGCGAATATGTCTATAAATACTCCTTATACGAACAAGGAATGTACACAACCCATCCTCTTATATATCCCTAAATAAATCGAATCCTCCAAAAATTATGTATTCTCCTTCTTCTCCTTGTAATATTGCGAGAGAAATGGCGAGGATCTCCATCCAAAGGAACAAGAATCTGGATAAGCAGGAGCTTTATGTGCAGTACTGGAGAACTCTATACATTTACAAGGAGGTGATGAGAAACTTGAAGGGTAACGATCTTGAGCGCTTCGTGACCATAAAGCCTAACTCCTTCCATACAGATTTGCTCAAGGTGGTTACCTACAATGCCACTGTCTCCGATGAGAAGATCTACTGCAATATCAATGGGGATGAGTTTTTCTGGTTAGCTACCTATTTTGCAGCAGAGTTCGGGCTTCCTCGCGGTGGGACCCTAGTGATGGAGTATCGGAACAAGGAGACAGCGCGTTAGTTTGGCCGCAAAAGAGATCAGCAGACATCAGCTTCCATCCAACTGCACCGAGTGGGTATCTCAAGCGGCGCTACAAAGTCTCCTTCGATATCATTAACCAGATGGTGGTCTGCAATCCCCTTTTGGAAATTAACTTTATGTCGCCTGTCTGGAAGGCAATGATGGCGTTCGAGGACCAAGCTGAGGTTGGCTGGGCGGGTTTCATCTTTGATCGCCTGAAAAGGGCCTTGTAGAACCTGCCCGAAGTCACAGTCCCTTACGGCATGCAGCTGAATTGGCTCATCGAGAAGAGGATCCCCTTCTTTTCTTAAGACCACCCAACCTCGTTGGCACCGACTACTACCCCTCCAAATGGACGCCCACCCGCTGATTAAAAAAAAACATTTCTGAATTTCTGTTGATGTAATGTTTTTTTTTTTGGTAGAAATGTTGTGCTCCCCCTCCTCTTATATCAATGAAAATTGTTCTCTCTTTTTCTTTAATTGTCGAACAAACAATTCAACACAACTGACTTAACTAATAAGCCAAACAGTTTTGCATCGCTCAATTTTAATCTCTTTCCTTTGATATTTCATCAAACTCTAGAAGTCCTAGTTTGATGCATAGCTCTTTGAATCGAGCCTCACGTAGCGGTTTGGTGAAAATATCCGCTAACTGGTCCTCCATCCTAAGATATTCCACCGAGATAACCTCTTTCTCAACATGATCTCAGATGAAATGATGACGAATATCAATGTGCTTCGTCCTAGAGTGTAGAACTGGATTCTTTGAGATACAAGTTGCACTGTTGTTGTCAAAGTAAATAGGTACACATCCAGATTCTATCCCATAATCCTTGAGCTGTTGTTTTATCTAAAGCACATGAGCACAACAGCTGGCAGCTGCAACGTATTCAGCCTCAGTGGTTGACGTGGCCACTGAATGGTGCCTCTTGCTTAACCAACTGATCAGTTTATGCCATAGGAACTGACAAGTTCCACTTGTGCTCTTTCTATCGATTCTGCAGCCTCCAAAATCTGAATCAGAGAATCCACTAAGCATGATTCCATCAGTTTTGGGATACCAAATACCTAAAGACTCAGTCTTCTTCAGATATCTCACGATCCTCTTTGCTGCTTCCATGTGGGACTTCTTTGGATTCTCCTGGAATCTTGCACACACTCCCACAACATAAGAGATGTCGGGTCTGCTGGCAGTTAGGTACATTAATGACCCAATGATCCCTCGATAAGCAGTTGGATTGATTGGTTCTCCTTCTTCATCAAGAGTGATCTGAGAACTGGTACTCATGGGAATTCTCAAGGACTTTCTCTTCTCTGGATAGAATTTGTTGATCAAATCTTCAGTATATTTCTTCTGACTTGTGAAAATCCCTTCATCAGACTGATCAACTTGCAATGCAAGAAAATATATCATTTTGCCCATCATACTCTTGTGGAATTTGTTTTGCATCAACTGGGCAAACTTCTCACAAAGACTTGTATCCTTGCTGCCGAAAATAATGTCATTTACATAAATTTAGACAGGCAAAATGTCCTCACCATATTTTATCTTGAATAGGGTTTGGTCGATCGCCCCTTTCTCAAATCCTTTCTTGAGCAGAAACTGTGAGAGAGTTTCATACCATGCTCTAGGAGCTTGCTTTAGTCCATACAAGGCTTTTCTTAGCTTGTAGACTTGGTTTCCTTGCTCGAAACCTGAGGGTTGTTTGACGTAGATCTCTTCCTTCAATTCGCCATTGCGAAAGGCACTCTTCACATCCATTTGGAGAACTGTGAAGTTATGATAGGCTGCATATGCCAAGAATATACGAATGGCTTCCAACCTAGCAACTGGTGCGAACGTTTCATCGAAGTCTATCCCTTCACATTAAGCATAACCCTTGGCAACCAATCTAGCTTTGTTTCGAATGATGGTGCCGATCTCGTCTTTTTTGTTCTTGAAGATCCATTTGGTGCCAATTACGAATTGATGTATTGGTCTATCCACCAGGTACCACACACTGTTGCGAGTGAACTCTTCTAGTTCCTCTTGCATTGCATTAATCCAATTCATTGATTGAAGAGCTTCGTTGATCTTCACAGGTTCAATCTGGGATATGAAACAAGACATCAATGCAGTGCCTTGTCTTGTTTGAACAGGATTTCCCACATCATCTTAAACAGCTTCTATAGGATGATCTCTTAGCCAACTGGGCTTCTTCCTAGGTCCAGCTTCATCAGCAGCAACTGGGTTCTCAGAACTGCTGGGGGTTCTTGGTGAGATGGTTCACCTTCATGTTCTGAAACTGGATTCTTCTCAACAACTGGCTGGTCAGCTAGAGCTGCTACCTCAGTTGTTTCAAGGTTAACTTCCTAGGCTTCAGGTTTCTCTACTTCCAAAACTGTTGTATTGACTTCAGGTGGCTTCTCTTTGCTCACTGGACTGAGCTTCCTTCCCTTTTCCTTTAGCCTTCTCGAGGAGTACGGCCAGGTTCCTCATATGTTCCTCTAGTTTGGCAACTGACTAATCAGTTTCCTTCTTCTGATTTGAGGTGGAGGTATCCTTCGCTGGTGAGGATTGATAAGCAGTTTTCTCGAACTGAATTGGCTTCTTCTGTCATCTTTGAAAGTCTCTATTTACGAAGAATGCATCGTCATCATTAGCTGCTGAATTCGGAGTTCTTACAGCTTCATTTTTGTTCACCATCTGAATATCCCATTCATGGGCTTGAAGTTCAGCAAACAACTCTTTGGTGGACATTTTTGAGAGATCCATGGTCTTTAAACTGGTGGTCTTGACAAACCACTCTTCCTTGGGCATTCTAGAAAGAATTTGGGCGTTCATGTCAGCCACACTCTCTTCTTTTCCAAGACCTTTCATCTCACTGACAATGGCGTTGAACCTCGATTCCATTGATTTGATCGTTTCGCCAAGCAGCATCTAGAAAGATTCATATTTGTCAACGCACATTTGTTTCTTATTGTGTTTCATCGCCTCATTTTCCTTAGTGAGCTCATTGATCCAATCACATAGCTCTTTAGCACTGTTGTTCTCTATGGCTTTGTCCATGAGAGATTCTGGAAGAGATTGCATGATCATTTCCTGTGCGATGGGATCAAGCTGATGACGTTTCTTGTCTTCAAGTTTCCACTCTTCAAGTGGCTTGTCGACCATTTGAACACCTTGATCATCTTCTCCTCCGAGTCGTATACTAATCTTCTGGATCATCAGAGGTCCATTCTTCAAGACTTCATCCATTTCTGGATGTTGAGCCCTCAGTTGGATGAGGCACCTCTTCTTCCATACCTCGAACTTCTCTGGGTTGTACTTTGGAAGACTTGGATAATCCATCTGCTCGCTAATCAAACTTAACAAACAAATAAGAGTGCAAGGAAATATGGATCCGGTCCTAAGCGACTCAAAATAGGACAATCTCGAAAGACCGAGCTTCTATGATACCACTTGTTGGTCCCAGATCAGAGTACGAATAAATGTGTAGCAGAAGTTTTTACAAGCAGTTGCACTCTGAAACTGGGGGGTTAGTTTTCCAGTTTAGGAAATATAAAAAATGTGTTAGCCGGGCAGTTTACTTAGTCAATTTTCTGATATATACACTTCAAAACTTTAGAGAAGTGTTAAAGGTTTCAAAACTCAATTGGAAACTGTGTAAAGATAAAGTAAACAAAAATTGTAAATGAGACAGGATATTATAGTGTTTCGGAGCCTTAAGTCCTACGTCCACTCTTCGGAAATTTATCCGGTAATTCACTAAGAAGATGAAGTATTGATGCGCAATAAAAACTCAAACAAATTCTCTCTGCACACTCAAGGTTTAATTATCAATCCAGGTCCTTCTTCCCTTCGCCCGCTAGATTACCAGGATACTATAGCAAAGTCTAATAGCTAGGCAAGATAAAATCGTTGAGTAGTTTCTACCAATCTAGGCATCAAATGTAAACATATGCTAACAACATATAACACGTAATGATTTAAACCAACAATCAACATTAAATCAATTCTCCACACATTGGTAAACCAAGACAAACAAATACTCAAATGAGGTAGATAGGATGTTGAAATAAACGTAGATGCAATCCAATTAGGTTAATCATTGATGCAAACACATTTTAATCCCTAGGAGATTGAGCAACCGACTCTAATGTTGCTAGTCACTTGCTACGGATAACTAGCGGTAGATGACACTAGGAATTGCAAACAGCTACATTATTAACTCCTAAGCCACTCCCAATCGACCGTCAATTATCGCCCTACAATCCTAGCACCGCACAGGGATTGGAACTAAAATTGTATGAATCTACACTATTCACGACAATTCGCCCGCGTGTTGGCTGCAGTGTTCACGTCAACTACCTCCTAAGTTGGCTATTACCTACACCTAAGAGGTAAGGAACAAGTTCTAGTGCAACTCAAGCTCTCAAAGGAAAGTAAACAAACAATTATCAAACCTAATCTTCATGCATCCTTGTTCAAATCAACATCCAAATTGAATTAGAGCAACATACCTCGCAATTGTAACAATACAAAGTTGAAATCAAATAAATCCATTACAATTGATAAGTAGAAAGTGAAATCTTCCCCAATTGGATTTGCTAGGTCTTGATCTACCCCCTTGGATCTTCAATTCTTCTCCAATGAATGATGAATTAGCTCCTTGATACCTTGGGTAAGGTTTTGGAAGGGATGGAAATGGGAATCGTAGAGAGAATTTAGGAGGTGGTTATTCAAAGTTATGAAAACTTATGAAATCGTTATGAAAATAACTGAATTTCCCCCCTTTTATAATGAGCAATCAGGGCCTCGAATTGCCCGAGCCAAAGTTGGCTCGCCCGAGCGAGCCCAGAGCTGAAAAACCTCCAAAACTCGCACTGGCTCGACCGAGCCAAGGGTGGCTCGACCGAGCCACATCTCTGAAAGGCTTGGCTCGACCGAGCCAAGTTTGGCACAGCCGAGCGAAGTCTCTGAAATGTCCCTGCACCCTTTCTGCACCGCTCGGTCGATCCTGCTTCCTTTTGACTCCTAGCTCGGGCGATTTTCATCCAAAACTCATCCAAAATTGTTGTTTTATGCCCAAAACACGTCCTACAACATTTCAAACACGAAAACAAGACAAAAGAACAACGAAAGCATATGATATGAGGGTAAAATGGCCACAAACATGCACGCGCACACATCGAAAAATAGGTCATTTTACGCACATATCATAATCCCCCAAACTTGAACCTTTGATTGTCCTCAATCAAAACAAAGTAAAGCTGTTAATCTACCTCGTGCAATACCTCATAGCTCATCAAGATTATCTTAGCATGTTCAAGTAAAACGAGATTATCACCTAACTTTGTAACAAGGTTAGTGCTAAGGACATGAACCACTCATCAAAAATGGATACAAAAAACGAAAGCACTCCCTCACGTGTTTAGGGACGATGAGATTCACTCAATCACAAGATATCGAGCTCGATTTCCATAGGCTTGCATCCATTCTCACCACTATACTATAACGAGTTAGTTTCTAGAATCAAAAAGGTCTTTTCACGGGTTGTAACGTGGCTAACTAAAAGGTGGGTGGTTTTGGGCCAAAGTGACTAAACTTCTCAATTTCCCAAAACCCCCAAACTTGTTCTTTTCGAACCACTACAAACCCCGAGGCTTTTTCATTTCACAACACACTTTTTTTCATTTCTCTTTTCTTTTCTTTTTCATCATTTTTCAAATGCACCATCATTCATTCATTTGTCGGTGCCCTCATTTTTTTCCTTTTTCAAACACTTACACCAAAAATTTTGTTCGTTGGTGCCACATTTTCTAGGATTCAAACCAATCCTTTATTTGATATCTTTCATGCCTCAATATTTTCAATATTCAAAAATCCAATCAATTCCCAACCCAACTCTCATCACCGTATTCACCCTCAGACACTCTTTCCCCCCAAATATGGTCTTATCATATCAAAGAAAATTCACCAATAAAGCTCAATCACGGGGGTCAAAGATACGAAAGGCAAATTAATGATAACAACCACCTTATACTCCCGGTGTGAAAGGTAGGACTAAGAATCGATGGCCTAAGATCATTTTCTAGTTACACACTCATGCCAATAGATAGAGAACGGATGCAAGTTCTAGATCTCATACTCTCAATCTTGCCACTCACAAACAATAAAGATATGACAATATCATGGCTCAAACCTCACAGCTTTTTTTCAAGTCATATGCATTAACCACACACAAAACTCGGCAATTCAAAAGTTAAACTTAAAACATGCTTCGAAAACTAGATTCCGCCCTATCATTGGTTGAGATAAACATCCAACTTCACCAAGTAAATAATGATTCAAACCTCAAGTCTAGTTCGGGTTCATCACACACACACAAGCACACAACAACCTAAAAACAATCTACATGCATACAACAATCTAAATGCAATGCAACTAATTGGCAAGAGAAATGATATAATGCGTTACCCATCGGTAGCCACGATTGAACCGCTTCTCCAAGACCTTATTGGTACCTACTCACATCAACAAAAACACCACCAAACACTTGAGCATAAAACAAACCAATAAAGCTCTCATATCCACCAAACTATCCACAAACCAAATATCAACAATGATAAGATCATATCCAATAGTTCCACCATTCAAACCAAACCAATAATCCAAACCACAAACCATGCATAATAGGAAGTATTCAATCATGCCAACTCATTAATGATTCTCTCCACAATCACAATCAAACAATCCTCAACCATATTCACTTCCAAAACCTCTTTCCACCATCATTCCACTATCCAAAATCTATACAAATAATTCATTTTTCCACTAGCTCCACCAAACATACCATCAAAAGCAATGTTCAACAAACAAATCCATTCAACAAACTCAAACCCATGAAAATATCCATACATATCATCAAGATGAGCATAATCCAAAACATTCATCCAATGTAGAACATCAATATAGGTACAACCAAATCGAATCAAATCCAATAAAGGGATAATATCCAACAACCTAAACTAATTGCAAGATAAAGGATAGGATATGGAGAAGAATAAACCTAGGCACCGGCTACCGGCACATCCCCCCAAACTTAATCAAGTGAGACTAAGTTTGCAAAAATGGTGGATGCTGCATCATCACTCCTCTCGATCTTGTAGTTCCTCCTAATAACACAAAACCAAACAAACTAGACATTTATTCAAAATCAAAGCAACTAAAAGCAATTAAACAAAAGAAAGAAAATTGGTTGGGTTGCCTCCCAACAAGCGCTTCCTTAACGTCGGTAGCTAGACGACCTTACCACATCACCCATTGTCAAAAATCTTGTGGGTTTTTAATACACCTTTCTCCCTTAATTTGCATTTACTTGGGAGCAATTTGTTCAAGGCGATTTTCCTTTCACCCCTATCATCTCTCCAAGGAAGATTAATTATCTTAAAAAACTCGAATGTCCAAGGTGGTGATTCCTTCTTTGATTTGATCTCCAAGGCATCATCTAACGGAATCTAAATTATATACGTCTCGACTTGTCCCTCATTTGGATTAATCAACAACTTCTCATCACCTCCTTTTCCGATCAAATCATCTAATTCATAAACTTTGTCTCCTAGGATCACCTCCTTGTCCACCTTGTCTATCAATCTTGAAGGAAATGTAGGTGCCACATTGCCACATGGACTTTCCGCCAATATTTCCACCTCATTTTTCTCTTCATAAAGTTGTATCAAGGTCGGAACGTCTTGCATCTCCTCAATTGAAGGTTTCTTAATCTCACCATTCTTCTCGCCTTCAATGACTTGCAACTCCTCCTTGGTGCCTTCATCCTCTTCATCTTCTTGGAGTAAGGCTTCTCTTTCCTTCTTTGGTTCCTTTTCTTGAACCTCCACTATTCCCGTATCTTGAAATCTTACTTCCTTAAGAACCATTACCTTATCCTCACATTCATCTTCCAAAATTTCATCAATCTCCTCACAACTTCCTTCGAGACCTATTTCGTTGTCAATTGGATGCTCTTCCACATGAGGCTTCTCACTCACCTTCTTCAAGAGTTCGGATAATTGCATTTTTAATTCCAAAAGGTTTCCCGTGAGCTTATCATGTCTCCTCTTCAAAGCTTCCCGAGACGCTCTCGCTTCTCTAACTCTTTCATGATCACGGCTACCCCATTCATCACAATGAACTCTTGTCATAGATGGATTCCAAGTTTGGTTCTCATCAAGTCTACATGGAGTGTAGCCATTAGATGGGGGATAGTTCATGTTGTTCCGGAGGTCACAATTCCCCCATTTATCTCCATATCTTTCATTACTACACTCCTCTTCTTCATATCCTCAATTCGGCTTCACCTTCCGATCATGTCTCCTCTCTTCCATCCATGGGTAGCTCTCTTCAAATACCAACCGGATTGGCTTCCTCGGTTGTTGTCTCTCCAACATCTTTGCTCTCATCTCATCCAATTCCCTTTGGAGATTGTTAAGCCTTTCCGATTGAGTGCCTCGATGATTCTCCATTTGACACCTACAACAATCAAACAAACTCAAAGTACCAACAAGTACAAGAACAAACAACAAATTATTCACACAAACAAAAACACAAACATCTAGCCTACAAGCTTCACTTTTCCCCCAATATTTAGCAACCTACTAAATGAAGTCCCCGGCAACGGCGCCAAAAACTTGATGCTCAATAAAAACTCAAACAAATTCTCACTGCACATTCAAGGTTTAATTATCAATCCAGGTCTTTCTTCCCTTCGCCTGCTAGATTACCGGGATACTATAGCAAAGTCTAATAGCTAGGCAAGATAAAATCGTTGAGTAGTTTCTACCAATCTAGGCATCAAATGTAAACCTATGCTAACAACATATAACACGTAATGATTTAAACCAACAATCAACATTAAATCAATTCTCTCCACACATTGGTAAACCAAGACAAACAAATACTCAAATGAGGTAGATAGGATGTTGAAATAAATGTAGATGCAATCCAATTAGGTTAATCATTGATGCAAACACATTTTAATCCCTAGGAGATTGAGCAACCGACTCTAATGTCGATAGTCACTTGCTATGGATAACTAGCGGTAGATGACACTAGGAATTGCAAACAGCTACATTATTAACTCCTAGGCCACTCCCAATCGACCGTCAATTATAGCCCTACAATCCTAGCACCGTACAGGGATTGGAACTAAAATTGTATGAATCTACACTATTCACGACGATTCCGCCCGCGTGTTGGCTGCAGCGTTCACGTCAACTACCTCCTAAGTTGGCTATTACCTACACCTAAGAGGTAAAGAACAAGTTCTAGTGCAATTCAAGCTCTCAAAGCAAAGTAAACAAACAATTATCAAACCTAATCTTCATGCATCCTTGTTCAAATCAACATCCAAATTGAATTAGAGCAACATACCTCTCAATTGTAACAATACAAAGTTGAAATCAAATAAATCCATTACAATTGATAAGTAGAAAGTGAAATCTTCCCCAATTGGATTTGCTAGGTCTTGATCTACCCCCTTGGATCTTCAATTCTTCTCCAATGATTGATGAATTAGCTCCTTGATACCATGGGTAAGGTTTTGGAAGGGATGGAAATGGGAATCGTAGAGAGAATTTAGGAGGTGGTTATTCAAAGTTATGAAAAGTTATGAAATCGTTATGAAAATAACTGAATTTCCCCCTTTTATAATGAGAAATCAGGGCCTCGGATCGCCCGAGCGAGCCCAGAGCTGAAAAACCTCCAAAACCCGCACTGGCTCGGCCGAGCCAAGGGTGGCTCGACCGAGCCACCTCTCTGAAGGGCTTGGCTCGATCGAGCCAAGTTTGGCTCGGCCGAGCGAAGTCTCTGATATTTTCCTGCACCCTTTCTGCACCGCTCGGTCGATCCTGCTTCCTTTTGACTCCTAGCTCGAGCAATTTTCATCCAAAAGTGTTGTTTTATGCCCAATACACGTCCTACAACATTTCAAACACGAAAACAAGACAAAAGAACAACGTAAGCATATGATATGAGGGTAAAATGGCCACAAACATGCACGCGCACACATCGAAAAATAGGTCATTTTACGCACATATCAAGTATACACTCCTCACGATCTATAGCCAATCACCACAAAAACTACGATTCGCAGAAAATTAGATCACTCGCCGGGTAGATGATCTCCACTCCTTCAGTTCCTCGAAGCTAGAGTAGCACCTCGAAGTCTTCTCGGAACTGGCAGTCGTCGGAAATGGATTGACGATTAACCTACCTTCTCCGGTGGATGGATGATTGAGTTCTTCCCAGAACGCACGAAGGTTGGCGAAAGCCTGTAAGAACCTATTCCTCGACAGAGAACCAGGCTGCTATGTTCTTACTTGAAAAGTAAGAACACCAAGAAAAGAGACTAAGTCAAAAAGACATAATCCTCGTGTACTCAAGGTCACACGATGAATCACAGATGATTCCTTAAGCAATAATGCCTCGTGTTCAATAAATGAACCATGGATTTAATGTCTTCTTGCTTGAGAGCTTTTAATGCTTTGAGCTTTAAATTCGGAATAGTAATGGCAAGGTTCGTAAGTGTTGTATATTTTCTCTCTCTGGTCCTTCTGCTATTTATAGTTGAATTCTTCAGAAAGTAGCCGGTAGAGACAATTTGAATGGTGTCCAATCAATGGTCATACTTTTCTTTAAAGCAGACCTTCTCCTCTGCCTTTTTCTGAACACTGCCATACTTTGCAGAGACAGTTTTGTCCTGTTGTGTCAGACTCGAACAACATTGTACTACAGTCATAACTGAGTGTATCTTTGTTCCTTATCATTGAGTCTTCAATGCTCTTTATGACTGTTCGGTCTCTTGTTTTTCATGTGTTCCCTTTGGCATGAAACTGTGCTGGTCAGAAACTGTGAGCACCTCTTGATAGTTTCTTTATAAAAACTATGTCCACATTTTTCATCGTTGTTGCCTCCTTGACAGTTTAAAACTATCTACACAGTTTTCTCGCAAGCTGCTTCAGAAAACTGTCTTCACAGTTTTCTTTGTATGTCGCTTCTTGAACTGTCTTCACAATTTTCTTCGGACCCTTTGTCCTGACAATTTTGTCATCAAAAACTATTCCTCAGATTTTGTTGGTTTGCCTTGCCAGAACTATTTCAACTCGATTATCCTATACAAGGATTACATGAAGTAATAACGCTAAGGACTAACCTTGGTATTCAGTTCTTGACACATCAAAACATCAAATTAAAGGTGGGATTTCTACATAAACACCTAACACATGGATACTTTCCCTTCACGAGGCAATCGTTGTAGTGCAGCCTTTGATCTTGTTCATATGGATCTATGGGGACCCTACAGAGGTGAGATTGTCACTCATATTGTTTACAGCTGTTGCACTTGGATTTTCCTCATGTTTGCAAAGGATCAAGTTGCAGGTGCTATTCATGAATATTTGAGACTGGTTGAAATACAGTTTGGGGTAAAGGTTAAGTGAGTTCTGACTGATGAAGGTAGTGAATTCATTTACAAGAGAGTTCATGACGTGTTTGTGGATGCTGTAATAATACACCAAAGTTCTTGTACCTAGAGTCCTCAGCAAAATGGGGTTGTGGAACGGAAACATAGACCGTTGTTACAAACTGCTCGGGCTCTTTTATTTCAAAGTTGATTGCCACACAAGTATTGGTCGTATTCTTTACTGCATACTACTTGGCTTATCAATAATTTGCCTATGGCTCAGCTGGAATGGAAGAGTCCATAACTCCATTTTATTTAAGAAGCAAATTGATCCTCATGAGTATATTTATTTTGGCTACCTTGTATATGCAGCAGATGTTTCTCCAAACCAACAAATATTTGACGGTAGGAGTCTTACTTGTGTTTTATTGGGAGTTGTTGTAGTGAAGGGAAATACATTGTTTGATCTTGAACGTGAGTGTGTCTTTACTGCACGAGATCTTAAAGTCTTCAACCATATCTTTCCTTTTTCCACCAAATTATCTTCACATAATTCCCAGTCACATGAAAATGTTCCTACATCCCCTTATACCTGTTCACCTCCTTCCACCGCTCCTACTAACATTGAATCACAACCTACTCCACCTGCCAAATCTCTTTGCCTTACTAAGTCCTCCTCTACACCATCAACTTCTATTGCTTCTAGTGATCATATTCCACCTGTTTGCGTAGGTACCCAACTAGTCACAGACTGTCTAGCCCTGAATAGAGAATGGAGGTCCATTAAACCACCCGCTTGGATCAAGGACTTTCTTGCTCATTGTGTTGATCATTTTGTGGCTACCATTTACCTAGAGGTGTCTTCTCTTACACCTCCTAAGAACCCTACATCCTATATCCTGCATTTTCATCTAAATTCATTGGAAGCCTCGTGAATGTGACTGAACTACGTGAACCATCTTATTATGTCAAAGCCTGTAAATACATACAGTGGAATGAGTCTATGAAAGCTGAGTTAAAAGCTTTACATGATAATAGGACTTGGGTTTTAACCTCTTTACCACCAAATAAAACAGCCATTGACTCAAAATGGGTCTACAAAACAAAACTGAGGTCAGATGGTACGGTTAAATATTTTAAAGCAAGGTTGGTTGCTAAGGGTTTTAAAAAGAAATATGGCCTTGATTATGAGGAGATTTTCTCTCTAGTAGCTATGTCACGCCCCCATTTAGCTTCCCCGACTTATGAGAGCGCGACGGGTTTATGCGGAAGCTGACATTAAAAAGGATGGTGATAGCGGTTAAGTTCATACAAAAGAGCCATCGTTTAGTGGAGTTCAAAAGAAACGGGTTAGACATATAATAAACAAGGGGAAGTTTGGTTTTCAGAGGTTCTTTGCAGCGAAGAGTTGCGTAATGAAGATATGTATATGGGGATACATATCTCAGGATCTGGCTCTTATTTGGACTGCTCCCACATTCCTGCTACCTCCTCCACTGCTCCGAGCTTTAACCTACATGTTTTAGAAATAACATGCAGGGGCTGAGTACACCATGTACCTAGTGAACACATCCCCGAAATAATACAAATATAAATTATTATGTCATTTATTAATAAGACATGAGGTTTTACTTTAGAAATCCTCTCATGCTTATAAAACAGTTTCACATATATCCTGCAGGAGTAAACATTTTAATGTGTGATCATAATCTGTTTTAATGAGTGGCTTGGAAGCAGGCCTACTTCCAAGTCACGATGTACAGCCGGGAATGGCATAATCCACTCAACCATTGTCATCAGAGTGCACTGATCTCGGAATGCCCATCGAGATACGATCGACTTTACCCACCTTATCCCCCCTTGAGTGTTAACCTGCGGTTGATCCACTCAACAATTAATAGACTGGGGCAACGGCCACCAGTATGACATACCAGAGTTTTAACTCATGGTACTGCGGCGCAAGTGCAAAGACCTTCTTGGGCTCGCAATCAGTCAAAAACCGCTCAAGGTTTAAAACCTTGGTGCATTTTACTGACGTCTTTGTTCTCTCTGGCCAAGTTCATCTGGCTTCAGAGGTACAGATATGATTCACAAAACCATTTTGGCATAACATTCATTTTAAAGCAAAATCTTTTTCATTCTTTTGATTTTTGAAAGGAAAATATTTTTCATGCTTTAGAATTTATGATAAAAGCCCACCTTATTTTCTTACGGATTTAGATTGTGCGGCGGCTGCTCAAAAGCAAGACCTTGCCCAACGCGTTCCCCTTAACACATTAATCATGAAATAAGAATAAGACATACATTCACGAACCACATATTTACACACATGATAATTCCAATCACCCTCCAATTAAATCTATCATACTCTTCCTATGGAATCAACTTCATACCTATCCATTTAGTTTACATTATGCTTACTTCTTCTCAATTAAGGATCTTAGTCCTCTCAGTTAATCAAACACAGACATAATGACTCATCACACATATGTTCACATATCATTAAATTCCATCAATTTCCAAACACAAATTTCCATATCTTAATACTAGGTGTCTATATGTTCACATAATTTGTTCCTTTGTCATTCAAGTTCAACAATAGCTCATCATTTTCATCATCACAGTAACATGATATCAAGCTAGAATCTCATTTATTTCACGTTCGAAACATGCTATTAATCTCATATATTATGCATGGAAGATACTAGGTTTTAACCTATGAAAGGCGAACGAAACAATAATCAAACAAAATGGCTCGTGAGGAATTCCCGACTCAGACGCAGTCAGAGCCAACCGCGCCCCGTCCGTGCCCTGACCGTGCCCAAAGGGCTGCTGCGAGCAGCCTCTAGCGCGGTCCAACCCTCATCCGCGCCAGCGATGGGGCTGCGCCATTTTGCTCAATTTCCTCCAAATTCCGGTCACATTTCAACCCACATTACAAACACAACCAATATCCATCACAAACAAAGGCCAAACATTACTAAAATCAAGTTGCATGTTCGATCAAACCTACTATGATGCATGCGACGATGGAAAAAAATCAAGAGAAGAGTTTCTACCTTCGTGCTCAAGTAGTTGATCGGTGAAATACAGAGTTCCACAGCTAGTACACGACCTCACACCTCTATCAAGCTCCTAGGAACAAGTACAAGGAGAAATCTAAGACTAACTCAAAATTCCACAAAATACACTTCTGTGCCACAGTTTAAAGATGTGGCCATAACTTGGTCGTTTCTTACCTGAATTGAACGAACGAGTAGTCCAAGATTATCTACTCTCGAAGATCTACAATTTTGCTTCTCACTCAAACTTCAAATTCGGACTTCTTCTGGCCGAAAATGGCGTCTGAAGTCTGCAGCGCTGCTTCTCTCTATTTCTCTCTCTCTTCGTTCAGAAAATGGTAAGGAAATGAGGATACTCTCTTTCTCTCGTAAATGAGGTGGTAAAGGAGTGATAGACTAGGTATGAAGAGTCACAACCTAGAGTAACAAGGGTAATACAAGTGTCCCTTCATTTAAAAGTTGATGTCTCCCATAATTTTATGCATTATATAATGGAATTTACATACACCTTGCACACACACACATATATATATATATACTTGTTCCTACACTAATATGTGTCTTGTGCTCCAGCCATACATCATAGTATTGTACTAAACACATCGTAACTTTATTTTAATTATTGGGGTATTACAAGCTAAGCTTGTAATAGTTCGTTTACTTCTTTGTATTGTTGTGACTTGAGGGTGGTTTATTCACCAAATTGATGTTAACATTGCATTTTTGCAAGGGCATCTAATCGATGAGATATACATGTTGCCGCTACAGGGTTTTGTAAGTGTCAAATCTAGCCAAGTGATACGATCCTCGCCGGAAGGTTTAGATCGCAACCCAGAAACACGAACGACTCGACTCAGACACGATACAGAAGCAAACTGAACTCGATAATATGGGAAGATCCAACACCTTTGGATTCGAAAACCTTCAAGTACCGCAGTCCATAGTAAATCTCTTACGACCCAAGAAGTTAATTAATCCAACAACGAAGTATATGATCGAAGACACCACCAACGGATATGACTGTCCGGTTGATTAGTCGAGAATGAAACCCTATGGATAATATAGAATTTCAAAAATTGAGCCTTCAGAAAATAAAGGAGAAAACCTCACAATTTTTATTTAATCTGAAAACTGAATTATTTGTTCCATAACAAGGCTTATAGGGAAACTCAAATCCTAATTTAATAAGAAAATCAAATCTTAATAAAACTAAGGAAATAAAATATATCTAAAAGATACAATCCAAAATTACTTTAATAACTAACTACCAAATCTTATCAAGATAAATCAAATCTTTAATCATATCTTCAATGAATCTTCTTGAAATATCTTGATAAATTTTGCCAACTAGATCTCCATCATTCCCTTCTTCTTCAAAAGGATTTGTCCTCAAATCCTCTTCTGCACCGTATTCAATTGACCATCTTACATTGCCTCTGGTTGGCTTATTTGGCGCATCATCTAATTTATCATATTTAGTTATAGCCATTATGCTCATGGAATGTCACGACAAAGAAGTCACACCCGTAGACCTCATCGAGACATTTCCAAAAAGTATAATTGCACTGAAATCGAACACCATATGCAAAAGTTACGACAAAAACAGGATTTACTGACAAAACAGGCAAAAAGGCACTAGTAGAAATAAAAAAAATTGGGATTTTTGAATTATTTTAAATCCCCCTTTTTTATTTTTTTCGACACTTTTTTTTCAATTTTCTTTACTATTATTTTTTTCTTCGAACTCTTTCTTTTGTTTTTTGTTCGGTTTTTTTTATTTTTGACCCTTTTTTATAAGGTAATTTCCAAATTGTTTGGTAATTCAAGAAGGAAATAATATGGCGAAGGAAAGTACCAAATTTACTCGGTAATCAAAGAAAGATATGGCTAAGGGAAAAAAATATAAGGAAAGATTTGAACTGATCTAATATAGTAAGAAAGATAATTCAAATCTTGACTCACAAGGACTCAACAATTCGAAACCCTAGCACCCCAGACAAAAAAAATTCAACCCTAAAGATAGAAGGATGTGAAATTCAAAGACACGAGGATATATAAATCAAACTGTGGAAAATTAAGACACACACGAAACAAGAACAAAAGACATGAACCCTAAATAAGCAAGACTTGGTTTTTTTATACACAAACGCGAACGAAATTGAAACAAGGAAAGAGGAAGGACACAACCTGGGTCTGATACCAAAATGATACGATCCTCGCCGGAAGGTTTAGATCGCAGCCTAGGAACTCGAACGACTCGACTCAGACATGACACAGAAGTAAACTGAACTTGCTAATATGGGAAGATCCAACACCATTGGATTCAAAAACCTTCAAGTACTGTAGTCTATAGTAAATCTCCTACGACCCAAGAAGCGAATTGATCCAACAACGAAGTATATGATCGAAGACACCACCAACGGATATGACTGTCCGATTGATTAGTCGAGACTGAAACCCTATGGATAATATAGAATTTAAAAAATTGAGCCTTCAGACAATAAAGGAGAAAACCTCACAATTTTTATTTAATCTGAAAACTGAATTATTTGTTCCATAACAAAGCCTATATATAGGCAAACTCAAATCCTAATAAGGAAATCAAGTCCTAATCTATTAAGGAAATCAAATCCTAATAAACTAAGGAAATAAAATATATCTAAAAGATACAATCCAAAATTACTTAAATAACGAACTACCAAATCTTATCAAGATAAATCAAATCTTCAATCATATCTTCAATGAATCTTCTTTAAATATCTTGATAAATCTTACCAACTGGATCTCCATCACCAAGTTTGCAAACTAATCAAGAGCCTATACGGCTTGAAGCAAGCCTCACGAGAATGGAATGCAGAGTTTACCCGTGCTCTCTTGGAATTCGGTTTAACACAATCTGAACACGACCCTTGTTTGTTCAGTAGATCACCTACTTTATGTCATTCTTAGCTTTGCTTGTTTATGTTGATGATGTTCTCGTCATCGGGTCTGATATGGCTCTTATTGATAACTTGAAGATGTATTTACATGACAAATTCATAATAAAGGATCTCGTGGAAGCTCGGATTTTCCTTGGAATGGAGTTGGCTAGAGGTGTTGCATGTTTGTATCTCTGTCAATGCAAGTACATTCTTGATATAGTGGACAGAGTTGGATTACTGGTTGACGTGCTGCCACTACACCCTTACCTACTGGGGTACAACTTGCAGCATCCGACTCACCTTTTTGTTTGAGGATGTGGAGAAGTATAGGTGCCTGGTTGGCCAGCTACTCTATCTTGGTCTTACCATACCAGATCTGGCTTACACAACATAGCAGCTAAGCCAATATATTAGTTGTTACTTGGACTCAACCATGCATGTAGTGAGGTATCAGAAATCTACACTATCTCTAGGGCTTTTCTTCCCAGCCGAAGGATGCTCACTACTTGTAGGGTACTCCGATGCGGCTTGGGGAGCTTATCTCTCTCGACTCCCGCAAATTACTTACAGGGTTTTGTATTTACCTCGAGCGAGCATTAATATCTTAGCAATGCAAGAAGCAGAATATCGTGGCTCTATCCACGGCTGAGTCCGAATGTCGTTCGTTGAGCACAACCGTGAAAGAATTGCAATGGCTCAGTTATTTACTTCATGATCTCCATATTTCCATGTCCGCTACCGATCACTCTTTACTACGACAACTCTGTCGCTATTCAAATCACACGCAACAATGTTTTCCATGAGCGTACCAAACACCTTGACTTGGATTGCCATTATGTTCGTGGTTTGTAAAAGAATGGATTTCTTGTTCCTCGATATATCTGTGGTGACTATCAATTAGCAGACTTGTTTACCAAAATCATTGTTGGGCCCAGATTTCGAATGCTGATGGGCAAGATTGGAGTCGTTGACCTTCATCAGCTTCATCTTGAAGGGGGATGTTGGACTTATGTTAAGCTCGATGATCATACACGGCAGGAGAAATGGTGGAAGCTTAAATGCGTGCTGTTAAAGATGAAATGAGTTGGAACCTTAGCTGCCATGCATGCAACATTTTTTTTACCTCATTTAAATAAGCATCTTCACGCTTAATATTTTTTTTTAGTTCTATTTTGATTTGTGGCACATGTCGAGATGAAATAAAAGAATTTTTCCACTTTATATGCTCTAAAACTACAATTACAACAAATATGAAGCTGTACAAATATTAAAGATGCATTCACTTCTCTCTCTCTCTCTCTCTTTAATACTTGAAATTGTATCATTTAATAAAAAAAATATACTTTTCTTGCACTCAAACGGTCAGCGAAGGGAAAGGCTGTCAAGCAAATTATCATTTGAGAAATTGGAAACAAAGTTATTATTTCAAACTTCAAAAAATATATTGTTAGAAGTAAAAAGACAATAGTATTTTCGGAATTATGAGAAATGTGTCATTTAAAATTATAAATGATATTTTCTTACAAAAAATACCACCATGCATTCTCATAGAAAATACCATTTCACTTCACACAAATGAAACCATTTTAATAATTGCCGAAATAGTAAATACCCCAATCTGGTAAGGGGCACCACAATAAATAGAAGGGCTTGTGTGCAGCCCCTAATGGCCTGAAAGAGTTATCATCTATCAGAGACTTGTAGTGAGGCCAAACAATATCCTTAGCAAATTAAAACGAAGCTTCTGTTGTAAACAATGCCAAACAGTAAGCAAAAATCTCCAAAACACCAATTTCTATAACAGACAAGTTTTGACATACAATGCAGATATACTTGATGGTTTGCTAAGGGTGTTTGAAAACAATGATAATTGCTGTACAATTATCTTTGCACAAGCGTTCACGAACAGCTTCCCGGACAAGCCGACGGCTAACTGCTGCAACTGGTAGACCTTCCTGTCATAGATGATACGAATTGCATTCATGAAACCACGCAGCATAAGTATACATTCTCTCTAATTTTTTATTTATTTTTTCGGAGCAAAAGCATATTCTGATACAAGCAAACCCATGAATATTGAATAAAACTAGAAACTCAAAAAAAGGAAATAAATTATAATTCTTTTTTGGTTGTAAGAACTTTTAATTTTTAATGGAATAAGAATTAATGTAAAAGAATAGCAATAATGAATGTAGAAATACAAGCCAACCTTTAACAACTTATGAACAAAGTCAACAGCATCGCTTGGTCCAAAAACCTACAAGTTGGAAGGTAATTTCATTGACTTGGTCATCTTTCAGTAAAATTGAAGGCAAAATGAATGAAGGTCTAGATTAAACAATTAAGATCATGAAATAGTTCTATGAGATGGAAGTAATACCCCCCACAAGCCATCACAGCCAAGAATCATAAAGTGATCTCTCTCTGTCAAGTCGAAAGAATGAACATCAGGAACTGCAATGACGCCCACCTGAAAATCATTCATTTTTTTCCGTTTGGACAAGAACATGTTTCCCAGGATCAAATGCAGTACGGTACTGGAAATACTTTCAGCACACATGCGTGCACACACACACAAGGACAGGGAAAAAAGGTGAAAAATAGTTCATAAATGTTGAAGAGAATGTTGGGACATCTTAATAAATTTGGCTTTACCCAAAGTTCAAACCTCAGTGCATACTAGCACATCTCGATAGTTCAAACCTCAGTGCATACTAGCACATCTCCATCGAGAACATGCAGGCATAAGATATGTTGCCTGGGAGTACTATGACAATAAACTTACTTGACCATCGGAGGGAACTTAGACATAACATGAAATGATACCAGTGGTTGTTGAAGGGCAAAAATTAGAACCTTCTTGAATTGTCTATCTCCAAAGGCTCTAGAAACTTCAAGACGCCCTTGCAATCGTCCGTTTGAACTGATAGATCCACCAACCTATTGATATAAATATATTGAGAAGAGTAATTTTAAAACAGAGTACACAAAGCAAGCAACAAGGCAACTAAACAACAGATAAGAGTCAAGAGTGGTTGATCAAATAAGAATGATAAAAGAAAACTTGAATAAAGAGATTATGCGAACATCTGATGGAGTTAAAGGTGAACGACGGAACTTTATTGAATTCAATCCTCAAATGAGGCCCCCAAAATACTCAATAATTCGACACTTAATCCTAATATCAACTCCGACTAAATAGTGAATAAGGAACTTAGTTTTAAAATGCGTGCATCGCTGCGTGCATCAGGAGTCACATATGGAATTTTGCATCGGGATGTGTGATGCGTGCAGGTGCCGGGATGCGGTGCTGATGCGGCCGCTACGAGCTGATGCGTGATGCGATGGATGCGAGCGCATCGTGGTTGAAAGGCAAGAAACGGAGGAAGAATTACCAATTTATATCATTTATATGAATTTTATAATAATAACGCATCCTTTAAAAAAAATCCATGTATATGGTTTAATAACTTTATTCTAAATAAATTACTACTTTATAGTAGTTTTATTATATTTATGAGATAGCAACTCATAAGTATTGTATATAGATTTATTCAAAATAACCAATCAATAGTATAACTTCACTGAGTTTTTCATAAATTAATATCAACCCTAGATAAGATTTTTAAGTTCATGATTTTAATATTTTTATTCTGAATGCATTACTAATTTATACCAGTTTTTATGTTAATGATTTTAATATTTTTATTTAAAATAAATTACTATTAATGATATATTTTTTACATAACCAATGATATAATTTACAGAATCTTTCATAATAAATATTAAAATCTTTTATTTAAAAATAACCAATAATATTAAAATATCTTTTCTAAAAATATCTTATTTACAGAATAATGTTGACATGAGTTTTTTTTTTTTTTTTTGAAAGGAATTGACATGAGCTTATGAATGTATTGTGTTTGCTATCATTTTGTAAATTAGTTGTTTATTGACTTTATATATATGATTTTTACTTGATATATCTACTCTTGAAATTGTAAATTTGAATAATAAATATAATGTAAATATTATTTATACATGTTTTTATTAACCGTCGCATTTTATCCTTGATGCGCTCGCAATTGCATCCCGCATCATCGCATCGGGTTTTGGGGTCTCATCGCAACACCTCGCATCTCGCATTTTAAAACTAAGATAAGGAAACCCTACGAAGGCCCATGCCAGGAAGCCCATGCATGCAGCTGCATTCACTAATACCTTAATAATTAAATTAACAAAAAAATAATAAAGATGCAATAACAAAAGACTCCAATTAAAATACTAACGAAGTACTGTTCCTAGGGCCGCAGGTATACACCCGCCACAAATGACGTCCTCCATCAAATACTGCCCCTCCCAGAACAGCCTTGTCCTCAAGGATGAAGGAAGGAAATTGTCCCCGCACATCCTCTTCATACTGCCAAGTCGCTTCCTCCATTCCCAAGCCCTTCCACTTAATCAACTCCTGCTGCACTGAAGTCCCATTCCTCTCCATTGAACTGTGCTCGAGAACTTCGTCAGGCTCATACGGTATACCAACAACCAGAATATCCTCCCTCCGGAAATGTAGGAGAAGCCAACTCGTTCCCAATAGCCTTCTTCAACAAAGACACATGGAACACCAGGTGAAAGTGGGAATCAGAGGGGTAACCGTAGCTGGTACGCCACCGCTCCCACTCACTTTTAAATCTCAATGAGGCCAAAATAACGCAAAGTCAACTTCAGCAGCGTCCAGCAAACAAGGTAAGCAGCCTGTAATGTTGGAATTTCAAGAAAACCTGATCTCCAATTGCAAATTCTACATTCCGCCAGTGCTTATTCGCCTCCCAGATAATTCGCTGCTGAGTACACTTTCTAGTGAAACCGCCGATGTGCCAATATCTCATCATGAGAGCACAATGACTCAGCCACTGCCTGAGCCTCTCCTCGAAGAAAACTCGACCGCTGTGGTGGTGGCCGGCCATACACCACCTCAAAAGGGGTAGTTCCCGTGGCCGAATGGAACCCCATATTACAGCAAAACTCCGCCCATGCGAGCCACTTGCTCCAACTCTTAAGCCTCTCCGACAAGAAACACCGCCAACAAGTCCCCAAGTAGCGATTAAGCACTTCAGTCTGCCCATTAGTGTCCCGATGGTAAACCAAACTCATCCTCAGAGCAGTTCCTGAACTTCTAAATAGTTTGCAGCAAAAGGAGCTTCTACAATACTGAATCCTTGCACCAGACCTGCTAGAGACTTCAATTCCACCTTATTTCTATGGCACACATCACATGCTGCCACATGCATGAAGAGAAGCAATTGCCAGAGTTTGAACATGATGATGTACCAAACAAGTCAACCAAGGGCAACGTAAGATGGTCCATTGAGTCCAGTGCATACGTAGATTTGAGGACAAATCTCTTAGAAGAGGAGGGGAATGATAGAGATCAATTTGGCTAGATTTATCAAAGATTCATTGAATATATGATAGAATATTTGATACTTAGTTATTTGAGTAATATAGGCCTTGTTATAGACTGATATATTTAGTTTTCAATTCAATAATAATTTTGTGAGTTATTTTTCCAATTCTGAAAACTCATAATTTTTTGTGGATTACCTTGAATTCAAAATTGACTTGTCAACCGGACTTTGACACCCGTTTGTGGTGTCTTCACCATATTCAGTGTTGTTGAGACGAGTTTTTTTGTTGAGTCTTAGGGGTTCGTTTTGTCCTTGCCTACGGTTCTTTGAGGATCAACTACAAATGTGTTGAATTTCCACCCGTATCAATTTCGTCAGCTCTGCATTGATAGTTCTCAAGCTTAATGGGGCGTATATGAGATTTGTCTGGAATATGTCATTTGAAAGGTCGAATTATAAGTGTTGAATTTTCCATCCATCATTTCATTCGTGTTTCCGTTCGAGTCATTTTCGTGTCGTGTCAACTATTATTCCTGGATAACTACTACTACTACTACTACTAATAATAATAATAATAATAATAATAATAATAATGAAATCCGATCTTCTATCCATTCGCTGCAATATTAGGTGGACCTTGGGAAAACATACTCCACATTGGTAGTCCGCTATCAGAATCAGTGTTCTATTTCAGAAGGTCCAAAAATCATTGCGCTAACTTTGCCAAAGCACTCTTAAAAAATGACTTATGCCTATATGGACGAAACTTCAACCAAACTTTCTCAACCACCTCAAACCCCACTTTGCAACAACGTTTATTTGTGTGACAAAAACATTCATGATGGTCTCTTTCTTGATGAAATCACAATTGTCTTAGCACATCATGGCGGCTACAACGCTTGACCAACATGGACTTGACTCGGACTTCCTTGGGAATATATTGGTGAAATAATGGTGGCACAGGCCCAAAAACATAAAATATGAGATGATAACAAAGATGTAAACTACATGATAATGTGCAAAAAATAGAGGACCTCTTCTCCATATCACGTATCACAAGCATTTAAACCAAGCATCACCACTCAATCATCAATTGTTATGAGAAATTAAAATAATAAGATATTGGACCAAAAGATCTCAATATTGCACATAAAGCAAACCTTTTGAATGCGTGCTCTCTCTTGTGGATAGATAGCTTTATGTTCTCGCGTCAAAACAATAGCCTTTAGCGGATTTGATCCATCTGAACCACTCTGTGAGTTATCTACAGCAGATGATCTAGCCACCACTGCCTTTGCATCTCCAATGTTAGCGATAAACACCTAATCAAAACATCAATAATGGAATTATGAATAGTACAGAATAGAAAAAAAAGGTATCACTCAAGAGAATGACACATTCCAAGACTGGATTGGTTCAAGAAATTTGTCTCGTAACATAAAAAGCTAACATTTATTGCCTGAGACTGACCTATAATCTATCTCAAACAATCTATCTATACACCAATTAATCTAAATTATCATGACACTGTCCTATAGGTTGGGAAAAACAAAGTAGAATAATCAACTGCAGTAATACATTAAGGTGTCTGGCAAGAAAAATGGTTGTATTCTCTTCTCATCAGAGATGATGAACTTGCATGCATTGTTTTAAATTAGATATATTGCTTAAAAAAACTTGCTTTTTGTTTCATAATGATAAGTCATTGACATGCTTTTTGCTTTTCTTGATAAGAACATCTAAATAATGAGAATATTTGAGGCGAAAAATGACGGATTCACAAATTATTTTGAAAGGTGGTCCTAAAAGAAAATGAAAAGCCAATTCTTAATGAGATTAAAAAAAAAAAAGTTGGGAACAGTTTTTCATAGTAATGCACACCCAACGTGGAAAAAAAAATAGTTTGCAACGACAATACATATAATGGATTAATCATTCAAATGGATTTCCATGAAAATTATTTCAACTCCATAAATCCAATAATGAAACAAATGAAGATAGTCATTAAAAATATATCTTGCCATGCATAAACAAACAGCCATGACATTAAGTCCTGCCCGAGAGGCACAATAAAAATGTATTTAAGTTGTTTGTACTATTTAGCACAGCCAAAATGGTGTGCAACAGAGCCTCGGAGTCATAAAACACTACAAGAACAAGAAGGTATTCGAGAAAACCTACAACAAATTTAAACCAAATATCACACATGAGGTACTTACTAAATTCCATATAGTACAAGAAAGATGATCCAAAAGACAAGTAAAACACAGAACGATCATATGATACAGTTTCAGAATAAAATTACTTAGAATGTTTGTGAAAGAAAGCTCACTGTTTGTCCCAATACCCAAACACATACAGCTGTAGCCCCATCTTGCCATCCCCCTACCAAAAATCCAAAGTTTAACAAATATTAAGATATTTGAAGAAAATAACACACAAGAAGTTTATATTTATATCCATGTCATATTTTTAGAATTTGCACAAATGAGAGAAATCATAACAATCTAATGCCAAAATCCTGTAAGTGATGAATTAATTGAGTGAGTTTAGGGTAGGAATTGAAATGCCTCTGATATATGTTAAAGAAGGCATAACAAATTAACAATAAGGGAAAATAGGGAAATATATCATGAAGTTTAACAAATTAGAAAATTATATTACACATTTTTTCTATTAGGGAATATATCACTAAGTTTAAATCTGTAGGGAAACATATCATGCATTGATAACTCAACAGTTAAGTGCCACGTGGCAGTGACATGTCATTTATAGTTTTTTAAAAAATTAATATTTTTATTTTCAATAAAAATTTTGTTTAAAGAAGATATTTTTATTTTAAATAATAGTATTATTATATACTCTAATTTTATAATTTGTTATTCAAGAATTTTTTTTATATTAGAATATATAATAATACTATTATTAAAATAAATATATTATTTTTAAAAAAATAAAAATGTCATGTGGCATTGAATCAGCACCACATCACTGCCACATGGCACATAATTGTTGAGTCATCAATAGATGATAAATTTTCATAACAGAAGTAAACTTGCTGATAGATTTCCCTAACAAATAAAGTTCGTGATATAATTCCCTAATTTGTTAAACTATAGATTTCCATATTTTCCCTAACAATAATATGCTGTCCTCAGAGTTTTAATATCATGAAAGAAGTTAAAATATTAGGGTAGCTCCAGCAAACCTTCAACCTACTGAAAATGCATCAAGCCCTAAGCAATTAAGCATACAATTTGTTGGGCCTAAGATCATAACGCATTGACTGTGTGTCAGAAACAATGAAATGCTTTATATCAACAACAAAGAGGACCACATTATCTGTTTCAAGGTCCAAGGAGGGCATCTTCACATCACAAAAGTGCATCAAACTTATCCAGAAGAAAAGGAAAAATGGACATCATCATCTACAGTCCCATGATATGCAAAATCTGTGGTGCCTCCAATACAAATTTAAAACACTTTGGATATTCACTAAGGATCTTTTCATTAATTATATTCTCTGTAGTCTGCCATTTATTTAAAGAGGAAAAAGGAAAAGGAAGAACAAACAGAAAACTATATATGAACCTGCAGCGCTTTCCTGAAGTAGAGCCTCATCTGTTTTCCTGAATCCTACACGAAGAAACCTATCAACTTAAAACACTTACAAAAGGTTGACAGACAAGAGATGCCAGAGGTAGAACATACCATTAAGTATAGCCTTCTTTGCAGTCTTAACATCCAGCTGATGTACCATAAGAAAGCAACATTATTAATACATAACAATACCCAAAACATTAAAAAATTAGCATTCCAAGAGAAAACTGAACTAAATGCATAGATAAACAGACCAACTCACGTGGTAAGCCTGCTGAAAGCACACTCTTGTGCAAATGCTTCTGGGCATACTCCGCAGCCTGCCGGCCTCCATGACCATCGTAAATAGCAAAATGTGCACATCTATAACGCATAAGAGGTTCAGGGAAAAAAGATAACAAGACAAAAAATAAAAAGATAAAATGTAATTCAATAGCAAACAAAAAATAGAAACCGAGAAATAACAAAGAACAATGGCATGAAAAATATGCTAAAGGACACAATAGCAGAGTAGAATTTCTACATATTAGTAAAATATAAAAATGATTAAGGAACCTCAAATTCCCAAGGGAACCCAATTTGGCGTCTTGAAGAACCACCCAGGCATCCTCCATGGTGTGGCGCGACCCTTTATCTTCAGCTGCATCGGCCTCTAATGCGAACAAACCCTCGTTTGTACTCGACGCCCCGATGGTAATACTCGGGTTCTCGGGTTCCTCCTCCGTTTTCAACTTTTTAATATTCGTAGAGGAATCCATGATGCTGAGCTCGTTGGGGCGTTTGAGGGCCGTCGTTTCAGCGGTGGAATCGGATTCTGATGCAGAAGTCATTTCCGCGGATGGATGCAGGAAAAAGTAAGGATTTTGGATTGGGTAGCGAAGTTGTCGTTGTTATTACTAATTTAATTTAACTTAATTACTCGAGTGTATATATATTTTTACTAATAATTTATTACTTATATCAATTATATTAATTGTGTGAATGTATATTATATAGTGGTGAAATATTATTAAAACTTGGTTGAGTTGAGCTTAAACTTTAAATTTGTTAGTCAATTTAAAGTTTATGTTTCAAATTATTCAACTAATTTCAATTGGTTTACAATTTTATGTCTTTCTCTTATCTCCCTCTTTTTTCACCACTACTTATCTCTCTTCCTTCACAAACATTTGGGTGTTGTGTTTTTTATCATATCTTTTTTTGTCGTTGTCATCAATATTGATAATATCCAGCATCTACATCACGAGATATATATATTTATTTTAAATTTTATAGTGAATGTCCATACAATACACTTACTTCAATTTTTGAGTTCCATGGTGCATAATATTTGTACTCTATATAATTGAGCTTTGAGATTTAATTATATTAGTTGGTATTGAGTTTGAGCTTGAAACTATTTAAATATTATTTATTTGTTACGTCCATTTTGTTGTCATTCGTCTTCTCTAGTGCCTATCTCTGCGCACAATACTCTTTATCGTTATCTTCTTTTCTCTAAATAATGAACACGTGATTTGAACATTATCTGGCTCCTTTCTTTGCCTCTTATATACAATTTAATAAGCCTTTTCTCTATTTCTTATTAATTTCATACTTGATTGTAGTTTGATTCAATATCATCCCAAAATGCATTTTTACATTCAACGCAATGAAATGACATCTCCTCCAAGCATATTGATATAAAATATACATATGTGTAACGTCCCAATTCTTAAAAACAAAGGGGACATAACCATGCTTACTTTCATGGAAAAGAATGATATTAACCTCATCATCATACACTCCTCCAAATTGTCTGAACTTTTGGCTAGAAAATGTAAAGAAAAAAAGGGTGTTCTTATTACTCGGTGGGGGGATATAGGGGCACGTATCCACAATTTTACGCAATACACGAATAAAGTGCCTGAAAATAATTGTTAAGGTTTGTACATTCATTCATTCTCTTGTCATAGAGATATGCATATATTTAAGCATAATATATAAAATGAATTATATAAAATCACCACATGATACCCCACCTTGTCGATGACTTGAAAATTCTTGAAATTGAATAGTATTTTCCTTTTTAATACTTCTCACATCCTTTTTAATATGTCTATTTGTAATAGTTGAAACATAATCTTAATAGATTTTAAATAAACATGAAAAGATATTAAAAAAAACTATTGGATTGCTACAATACGATATTTTATAGTACATTAGTAAATATAAAAGTAATCCCAACTTTCAAATTTAAATTTACATCAATTGTAGATTCTTATAACTTAATAAATTATACTATAAAGTTTTTGAAAAATAAATCATAGAACGTGCAAATTGAATTATTAATCATGATAATCTACGACTTTTTTTATAACTATACACAATATAAATATTAAACATAACTTTCTATACATGCATATTTAAGAAAAGAATAATAATCAATTATAAATTGTTTTGACATATCTAGAATTAATTACCTAATATAATAATAATGAATTGTAAATTATAAAGATAATGTATTTACTATACTTAAATTAATTACATAATTTAACATAATTACTCAAGGGAGAATTGGATATTGTATCCCAAAGTTTTCACTTCCTCTAATTCTATCTGAATAAATTTTGATGAGGTAATTTTATCCTAATTATTTACCCAAATTCTATCTCAATAAATT
>JAPKLW010000035.1:371347-383596 GCA_026898455.1 Plectranthus barbatus | reverse complement strand
TTTTATCCTAATTATTTACCCAAATTCTATCTCAATAAATTTTTATCTGGTAATTTTATCCTATATTTTTATTTTATCAATTATTTTTATCCTGAATAGTTAACGGAGTTCAAACATTGTTGACTCCATCGTTTTCTTTCATGCGATTGTCGACGTGTCATCCACATAGATATTTATTTATAGATTTTATATTTTTTTCAATTTAAAAAAATTCAATGTGATTGTCAATGTTATTTATTTTATTTTATCTACGTTCAATATTTTAATTGGGAAATCTTAAAAAAAACAAATAAATATCTACGTGGATAACATATCGACAACCACATTGAATTTTTCCATAAGAAAAAATTTTATTTGTTTTCTAAAAAAATTTCCAATTAAAATATTGAACGTAGATAAAATAAACTAAATAACGTCAACAACCACATTGAATTTTCTAAATTTGGAAAAATCTAAAATATATAAATAAATATCTACACGGATGACACATCGACAATCACAAAAAACTGTGAATGAAAATGATCGAGTCAACAATATTTGAACTCCGTAAACTATTCGGGATAAAATTAACTGATAGAATAAAAATATAGAATTACCGATAAAAATTTATTAGGATAAAATTCGAAAAAAGAATCAAAATATAGGATAGAATTACGTAATGTAAATTTTTTAGGATAGAATTCCGAGAAAGTGAAAAAATTGGGATAGAATGCCCACTTTTCC
The DNA here is from genome assembly GCA_026898455.1 of Plectranthus barbatus. NCBI lineage: Eukaryota > Viridiplantae > Streptophyta > Magnoliopsida > Lamiales > Lamiaceae > Plectranthus > Plectranthus barbatus. The sequence continues at coordinate 382,873 of JAPKLW010000035.1, read as the reverse complement.
CAATTACTCAACTAGTTTCGGTGCGCCCAAATATTTAGAAAAGTGATTCAGAAATTTATATTTTTAAAATATAAATCATAATTTAGTCTAAATCTTTTATAAAATTGATGTATATTGTAGCAAACATTGAGAGTTGGAAATATTACTGTCCAAAATTAATGAACTTAAATGTTTAACTACTAAAATGATCAATAATAAATTAATATGACTGAAAACATTTTAAGATTAATGAACCTGTAAAACCAGAATAGTTTAGGAATATAAGGAATACGCAAACTCTTCCAGAAGCATATAGTTAGATATAATTCTTATTTATTAAAACAATGGACAACCTTCAAAGTTTCTAAGTAAGGAGTTCAAATCCTTTATACATATTCAAATTGTATGTGAATAATAAAATCAAATTTCATTCTTATTAAGTTTTTATACATCATCCTTAAAAATCTATATTAATATAAAAGTAAAACTGTAATGCCCCCAACTGACCTTCCCAACTTCGGGGGGCGCTACAGTCGTGGTCAACATATTTCACAATTTAAAAACATCGAAAGACTTGTGAGAATTTAAAAGGCATTTGAAATATCATTAAAACTCATCCAACGTCGTTCAAAGATCATAAGAAAAGAGATTAAATACTTGTTCACAATTTATTCAAAATACGGGAAGGAATAAGGTTCAGAGAGTGGTGCAGCAGTGTGTGTAGCGTAGTGGAGATATGCATGTGAAGATGCATATCTCAGAATCTTTCAAAAGTTCTACAATTTTTTGCATCGTCTTTACACCACTGTTCATCCATCCTCGCTGCTTAACCTGGGTATTTTAGAAATAATACGAAGGGCTGAGTACTAATGTACCCAGTGGAAATATGCCCGAAAACATACATTTTATATAAGAATGCTATGCAACACACGCAGATACACACGGGGTTTTGTTGAAAAGAATCCGTGTTATCTAAATCATTTTATATCGATGATCAGCTATCTACTATGTTAACATATCTGTTTACCGTTATGTAACGGGAAGCTGACCTACTTCCACGTTACGATGAATAGCTAGGAATGGACAAGCCACTCAACCCACTATCATCAATTTGTGCACAAGTCTCAGAATAATCCCTTGAGACCCGATCGATTTTAGAATCCATCCTTATCTCTACCCTTAGGTATCAGCACGTCCGCTGAACTACCTATCGCACCGTCAAGCGCTCTGAATAGGATGTCTATCCTTATTTTAATGAGATTAGCACATGAATTTCCTAGATCATTCTCATTAAATAATCTCTCTGAAAGCGTCTACTTACAAAGGTACAGATATGAAACACAAAACAGTTTATGCATAGCAATCCATTTAAAACCAAAACCTTTTTCACACCCATTTTAGAAAATGAGCAATAACCTCGGAAAGAATTTTATTTTTACTAAAATAATTCCCACCTGGAGTTAAGCCTTTACTGTTTAGATGTTTCCTCGTTAATCGTGTAGTTGAGCTCGATCTCCTTATCACTTATCTTCCTACAATAATAATAATATTCAATTGATTAGGATGAATGATCTAGGACAACGTCTTACTCAACAAACTCCCAACGCACTCTACACAATTCAACTTGTTTCCAAGATTTAATCACTAACATGCTTCAACCTTTGATCCATAAACCTCAATTTCCATTAAATATGATAAATCCAATTCTCGTTCCTCATCTCATAATCTAATATTTAGTTTACATTTAATATGTCCTTATAATCATATACTAAACTTAGGGATTGGAAACAACTCGAAACGGAATGAAAATAGATCAAGAAACTATATTTTTCGAAAGGGCCGCAGCCCGTCCCGAACGGGACACACCCATCCCGCTCGGGATGGATGTTCCTGCTGCTGTTCGCCTTGGCTGAAGCCTGTCCCGAACGGGATGTTTCCGTCCCTCTCAGGACGCGTTGTCTTCTTCGCGCGTCTTGCGATTTCAACCCTGCAACTCCACATATTTTCCAACCCACACACATGCAACAACATCTAAACATACCAACATGCTCCCTAGAAGGTAAGGAACACAAAAATGTAAGTCCTAGCTCGAGATAATCACGAATAAACGAGTTCTAAAATCTGAAAATGGATTTCTTACCCACTCTGGCGGCCTAACTTTCTCGGCTTGTAACTCTCTCGTTACTTCACCTCATGGGGCGTGCGATAGCTTTCCAGAATCCTTAAAGAACGAGGAATCAAACGATTGTAGTCTCGAGTCCTGTCTCAGCCTGATCTGGCCGAAATTTTTGAAAATAGGGGCGGTGCTAAAAGTGGCGGTGAAAACAGGCGATGATGTTTCTTAGCTCGTATCTCCTTCAATACTCAACGATACGGGGCGTGTGAGTACTTCCTAGAATCCTTGAAGAACGAGGAACACGATGGTTGTGGTGGTGTGGCCGGATCTGGCCGGAAAGGTAGCAGCTGGTGGGGGGGGGGGAAAGGTTGGGGTGCTGGGAAATGGGTTTAGGAGTGGGGGTGACTTCTCTCCTCCGTATCTCCTTCGATACTCGACCTCACGATGTGTGCCTTATTTTCTCGGAAACCTCGGAGAACAAGCTTCGCAATGGTGGTGGCGGCTTGGCGGGAGCTGGCCAGAAAGTACTCAGCTGGGAAGGGTAATGGGTAGAGTGTAGGGAAAGCTATGGTAGAGAGAGAAAGTAGTGTGTGGAGTGAAGTGGGGAACAAGTCTCCCCTTTTCTTTTTGTATAACTCAAAAAAATGAATAATCCATATAATTCCCATCAACCCAAGTGTCCTCACTACACATGCAATATTCCTAGAAATTCCAATCTAGATCATATACTATCAATAATTCCCTATTCAACCTCAAAAATCATTTTTCCCTCCCCGGGTCTCCGAAAATTATTCCGATTGATTCGGGATCTTCCTTATAATATTGCGAACATTTCTATAGTTTGAATTTGGAATTCGACTTCCCGAACTCAAATTGCAAAATATCGCTCAAAATGAAAAGGGATTTATTTTATTAGAATAATTGAGCCTTTAATTAGCTTAATTTAATTCGGGGTATTACATCTTCTCCACCTTACAAAAATTTTGTCCTGAAATTTACTAAAGTGCTTCGAAAAGTTCGGGGTACTTTTCCTTCATCTTCTCCTCTAACTCCCATGTCGCTTCCTCTCGACCATGGTGACTCCACAATACTTTGACAAGAGGAATTGACTTGTTTCTCAGCTCTTGTATCTTTCGGTCCAGAATTGCTTCTGGCCTTTCTTCATAATGTAAATTGGAGTTCAGAGCAATCTCTTCTTGCTGGATCACGTGTCTAGGATCATACACGTATTTTCTGAACTGAGATTCGTGGAAAACGTTGCGCACATTTCCCATGCTCGGAGGTAATGCTAAACGATAAGCTACTGGACCGATACGTTCTAAAATTTCATATGGTCCCACAAAACGCGGTCGCAGCTCGCCTCTCACTCCGAATCTTATGATCCCCTTTGAAGGTGAGACCTTTAGACTAGAAATATCAGCGACCTAGACATAAGGTGATCTCCCTCCACATCAGATATTCCATATTAAAAAAAATTGAAAATTTTGTAAAATCAACTAATTTTGGTCGACCAGCAACCACTCCCCACCACAAAGGTCTGCGGGCCCCACACTTAATTTTCTTTTATTAATTCTTTATTGACCAATAGAATTCTTACATTTATTTTTATTTATATTCATAATTTATTTTGTATCATATAATACTAAAATTGACATATCTTTTATAATAATAAAAAATAAATAATTAAATAATATACCAAAATTCATAAGTTTTCATTCTCTACAAATAGAGACTAATTTTGATATATATATTTTTATTTTTTAATTGAGAAATATATTCACTTTCCTTTTCAAGAAAAAATTATCAAAAATCATCTTATTCACAAGTTATTGATAATTTAGTCATTTTGATTTAACTAATTTATTTTAAATACAAGTCGTTGTATTTTATGAAATAATTTTATTTTATCTAATTATTTTATAATTTATATTTTTTATTATTTCAATTACAAGTAGTATTTTTATTTTCAAAATAAATAAAAATTAAAGAAATATATTTGAATATGTGGTTGGTGGTCATTTATTGTGGCTAGTTGAGTGATGTGGATGAGAGAGAAATTAATTAAATATTGAAATAGTTGGGAGGTTGGGTGGTTGGAGTGGTTGCTGATAAACATAGTCTTAGGAACACTTTATCTCCTACTTCAGAATGTAGCTCGACCCTTCTGGAATCGGCATAAGATTTATGTCTGCTCTGGGCTTCCTTGATTCTGCCTCGAATTTGACGAACAATTGTGATCATCTCATTGATGGCGTCAGGCCTTAGAATTCGCCTTTCTCCCTCTTCATCATAATATAATGGTGAGCGGCATTTCCTTCCATACAGGGCTTTATACGGAGCCATTCCGATTGTTGCTTGGTAACTGTTGTTGTAGGCAAACTCAATTAATGACAAAATCGGCTCCCAACTTCCTTCTCGGTCGAGAACCACTGTCCTCAACATGTCCTCGAGAGTTTGGGTGGTTCTTCCAGATTGACCATCGGTTTGTGGGTGAAACGTCGTGCTAAAATTTAAGCGCGTCCCCCAACTTTTGCTGCATGCTCATCCAAAATCGAGACGTAAACTTCGCATATCTGTTAGACGTAATAGATACTGGCACTCCATGTAGTCTGACAATCTCTTGGATGTATAACTGGGCCAACTTGTCTGATCCATAAGTCACTCGGATTGGCAAAAATTGAGCGCTCTTCGTTAAACGATCCACTATAATCCATATCGCCGTGTTTCCTCTTTGCGACTTCAGCAACCCCGTCACAAAGTCCATCGCGATATGTTCCCATTTCCACTCGGGAATGTCTAACAGCTGCAATTTCCCATACGACCGCTGATATAACGCCTTGACTTGCTGACATGCCAAGCACTTTCCTACATAAAAGGCTACATCTTTCTTCATACCATCCCACTAGTACTTAGTCTTCAAATCTTGGTACATTTTCGTACTTCTGGGGTGAGCGATATACAGTGTATCATGAGTTTCACTCATGATCTCATTTCTCAATTCTTTACTACTCGACACAAGAATTCTGTCTCTAAACGTCAATGCACCATCGGATGCCTCTTTGTATTCTCCCGACTGTTTGGTTCTGATCCTTTGACATAACTTCTCGAGCTCCATATCTTTTCTCTGTGCCTCAATGATTCTCTCCCTTAAATTTGGTACGGCAGTTAGAGCTGCTACGGCATATTTCTTTCCTTTTTCTGAGAGTGATATAACTTCAAGCTGGAGTTTCTTGAATTCTCTGATCAACCATCCTTTCTGGTAATCATACAACCCAATTGCGCCTCTCCCTTCCGGCTCAAGGCATTAGCTACAGAGTTTGCCTTGCCCGGGTGATAGTTTATCGTTAGATCGTAATCATCTACCAATTCCAACCATCTCCTTTGTCTCATATTCAGATTCTTCTGCTTGAAGAAGTACTTCAAGCTCTTGTGATATGTGAATATGGCACACTTAATTCAGTAGAGATGGTGTCTCCAAATCTTCAGAGCATGGATTACGGTTGCTAGTTCCAATTCATGAGTTGGATATTTCACCTCGTGCGGTCTTAATTGCCTTGACGCATAGGCTATCACCTTACCATCTTGCATTAATACACAATCGAGTTCATTCTTGGATGCATCTGTGTATACCTCAAAGTTCTTATCTGACGCTAGCACTGCTAAGACTGGCACGATCGTCAAAAGTTGATTTAACTTCTGGAAACTCTCTTCGCATTCCTTTGTCTAAACAAATTTTATCCCCTTCTGGAGCAGTTGTGTCACTGGCTTCGCAATCTTCGAGAAGCCCTCGATGACTCTCCTGTAGTATCCAGCTAACCCCAGAAAACTACGAATTTCATTTGGCGTCGTCGGTGATTTCCACTCTGTCACCATCTGAATCTTTGCTGGATCCACCTTTATGCCATCTGCCGACACGATGTGACCGAGGAATGTCACTTCTCTTAGCCAGATGTCACACTTGCTGAATTCGGCGTATAACTTCTCATTCCTGAGAGTTTGTAGTATCGTCCTCGGATGTTGTTCGTGTTCTCTTTCACTCTTCGAGTAGATAAGAATATCATCGATAGATACTAAAACAAGTTATCACTATAAGGATGAGATACCATGTTCATCAAGTCCATGAACATTGTAGGTGCGTTCGCAAGTCTAAATGGCATCCTTATAAACTTATAATGGTCATATCTGGTTCGGGAGGCCATCTTCGGAATGTCCTTCTCCTTAATCTTGAATTGATGGTACTCTGACCGAAGATTAATTTTGGTAATCAGGCTCGCTTCTCTGAGCTGATCAAACCGATCATCGATTCTTGATAAAGGATAACGGTCCTTCAATGTCAATTCGTTTAACTCTCAATAGTCGATGCACATTCTCATCGAGCCATCCTTCTTTGACAAATAAGACTGGTGCTTCCCAAGGTGATACACTCGGTTGAATGGAATCCATGTCCAATAATTCTAAATCTATCGAAAATTTCACCTGCCTCTCTGGCAACAAACCTGATAACTTCTCTGGAAACACGTCCGCAAACTCCTTTCCTACTGGTATATCTTGGACTGTAGATTTAAGCTTCTCCACTTCTTCCAAGTATACCAAGAATGTCCGGTTCTCGGCCTTGTTTGGCACGCGCTGAAATGACTGGCACACGTTGCCTGCTTCTAAATCCGTAAACAACCGATTCTTTGCTTCACGACTGCGAATTAATAACTTCTTTCGTGACACAAGATCGTCGCTTTACTTTCCAACAACCAATCCATTCCTAAAATCCCGTCTACATTACACATGTTCATCACATTCGTCTCAGCCACTAGAATCTTATTTTCGTATGATCTGATTCTCAGATTACGACATACTAAAATAGTTGTAGTTATTTCTTCGGAAAGCATTGCTATGTTAAGTTCATGATCGTTCTTCTCTACCTGAAGCTCTAATACCTCAAAGTATGTAAATGAAATAAAGGTGTGGGAGGCTCTAGTGTCAAATAATAACATAACAGGTATATCATTAATAACTCCCATACCTACGAGATTTCCCTTGTCTCTATGGTGATTGGCGATTTTATCTACTTCCTTCTTGATAACCAGCATTGCCTCTCCAAAGCTGGCGATTAGCCCTGATCGCTCTCAACTGTTGTCTGGACGACTTTGAAAAGTTCAGACGACTTCTTTCCTCAGTTTGGGGTGAAGAACACTGTCTCGCAATATGTCCCGTGCCTCCACAATTAAAACACTTGCTCACTCCTTTCAGGCACTCTCTTGTGTGTCTTCCCCCACAGTTGCCACAGTTCGACAATTCCATGTTTCTCTGCTCATTCCTGGGAGTCGTCTGTGTATTGAACCTCTGATAGGTCTGTTTGAAATTACGCCCTTGGAAGTTCTGATACTTTCCCTGATCTGGGCATTTTTGACTACTTTGACCCTGGTAAGGCCGCCCTGGGGTGTCTTCCCACTTTCTTTTCTGTGCCGGGGCTAAAGGCTGGGGATCCTGATCTCCCCATGTCGGCATCTTTTTCTTATTCTTTGAGGCTTCAATATCTAAAGCCATATTTTTGTGGTAACTCAATCCTTTAATCGTAGACAACTGCGTATGAATGTCTTCTCTCAAACCCTCTCTGAATTTGTCTGCCATTTTCTCAGGTGTATCCGCATGATGCGGCGCAAACTGTAGTAATTGGAGGGTTTTCCAGTGAACTGAATCACAAAACCAATTGAACCGGACCGATTTATGGATATTGCACACAGTTAAATACACAATAAACCTAGCATGCTCCTATGAATTTAATTCTCAGAATTGTGGATTAAGGAATTACCATTATTCCGTAGAGTCTAATCCGATCTTTCACGTTTGAATATCCAATTCCAATTCAACCATGCGATTCGATTTAATCTGTGGAAACAGAAATTAGATATCTAATTTCTAGATTAAAATCGAAAACAAAAGAGAAATGAAGGAAATCGGTTCTCCAGATTAGATCTTCAGATCTGTATCCCAATGCTGTTCAGATCTGCTACTGGTGAGGATTCCACAGATCTGTGATGTAGGCGAGAGGTGAAAAACTCTTCTCCTCCCTCTACAGTTGGCGCCGCCCAACTCTCTCTCTCCCTAGGGTTTCAACTGATTTGAATGTTATGAAGGTGGCTAGGGTTTCAGAGAGAGAGGGGTCTATTTATAGACCTAGGGTTTTATCCCTAACGGGCTACTGAGCTCCATTCAGCATATATTACTTGGGCCAGAACTAGGACCTAATGCAAATAATAAAGTGGGCCTATAATTAATTAATTCCCATGTCCACAACCCAGGACATAATTAATTAATTAATATTAATTCTTTTTCTGTAGGATTCGAGTCTACGGTCAACAACATGAGTTGTTATTTAATTCGCAGGACCGTTCTTAGGATATCAAAAACAAATTCAATTAAATAAACCATGCGAATCCTATGCATGCTCCTACAAAATTAATTGCATAGGATGGATTCAAGAGAATACTGATCTTCAATCGTTTGATCTACAGATCTAGATCGGGGGATGAACGATGAAGAAAAATCTGAAGCGGAATGGAACGATTACTTTGATTGTGTTCCTTCAGACTTGATCTTCTGATCTGTTCCCTTGCTCCTTGGAAATCTGGTGAGGATTATCTACCAAGTTGAATCAGAAAACCGGAGGATTCGATCAGAAAAATCCTCCCTCTGATGGCCGCCGATCTCTCTCTCTCTAAAGTATACTGTGGTTGTTACATCTGATCTGAGAGAGAAATCCTTTATATAGTGTTAGGGTTTTGAGAAACCCTAACCCTAATTGGGCTTGAGCAGTGTGTGGGCCAGACCAGGGATCAAATGCAAATAATAAAGTGGGCCCTCTTTATTAATTAATCCTTCCTTGTTCAACCCAGAACATAATTAATTAATAAAACATTGTTTTAACCTTCACCACGGTAACAATGCTGACTCGCCCCTTTATTACCACGTTATAAGGAACGGGTTGCATTAAACTAACATGATCCACATATTTAAGGTTTTAGACATTCATTAATTAATTTGGTTTATGACGATCAACCACAATTAATTAATATCTTATTTCCTGATTAATACCACTCACTCCTTTTTCTCTTATGCTTGAACAAATCATTCAGCCTGCAGGACTTAGCATAAAGAACCTTGTGAGCTCATCAGGGAAAGTCACCATCCTGAAACGGATATGCTTACCTATACATCCAGCTTAAGCAGACCCCACACGAATTGCCAACACCCAAAATGCATATATTAGAGTACATGTAAGACTCGCCACCATAGCAGATCAAAGTGCGGTCAATCCGTGCGTGCCCCTTATCCTTCAGTAAGGTTTAAGATCATAGGAAGTATGTTAGGGATCTGGCTCATTCATATGTCAATAAGAATGGCACATCCCACTGTTGACCCCATCAATACATAAACATGTACCGACACATCAAGTAGCTAGGATAACCCCACTTATGAACCGATGTGCCGCAGCTTAAACCAACAGTCTATCCAGGGACTGTTTCAGTTGTGATACTGTTTATATCTCGCTAGGTCAAACGAACCATATGATCCTCTGTGATCTCCTACACACCATATGGTCATCCCTATCTACGAGATAAAAGGATATTATAGTTCGTTATATGTTCACATTTATCAGATAGTGAGAATTGTTGATGTAACACATAAATGAAGGTCAGTATACAAACACTTAATCATTTATGCTTTCTGTATACAATCCCAACAATCTCCCACTTATACTCAAAGCATAATACCATTACTTTTACAGAGTATTAAGTGTGTCTATTAAATCTAGCTATTACAAAATGGGACATAAGATGTCCAGCCTCAGATCTTCAGTCCAAGAGCACGAACGTGTTCCTCGTAGATCTTCTGAGGCAAGCCCTTTGTAAATGGATCAACTAGATTCTCTTTTGTATCTATCTTTTGGATTTGCACATCGCCTCTTGCTACGATTTCTCGTATGATGTGGTACTTTCTTTCTATGTGTTTTGAAGCCTTGTGAGACCTGGGTTCCTTCGAGTTTGCCACTGCACCAACATTGTCACAATATATTGTGATTGCTTTAGGCAGACTCGGAACAATATCCAGCTCTAGGAGGAAGTTTCGGACCATACAGCTTCCTTTGAAGCTTCTGAAGCTGCTACATATTCAGCTTCCATGGTAGAGTCCGCAATACATTTCTGTTTTGCACTCCTCCAAGATACAGCTCCTCCTCCCAAGGTAAACACATATCCAGAGGTCGATCTCTTCTCATCCTGATCAGCCTGGAAATCCGAATCAGTGTACCCATCAAGACACAAGTTCTCACACTAATATACAAGACATAAGTCTCGTGTTCTTCTCAGATACTTGAGAATGTGTTTAACCGCATTCCAATGCGCCTGACCGGGATTGGATTGATATCCTGCTGCCATGCCAACAGTATAGCAGATATCTGGCCTAGTACAAAGCATTGCATACATGAGACTTCCCACTGCAGAAGCATATGGTACTAAAGACATCTCATTCTTCTCTTTCTCTGTCACAGGACATTGTGACTTTGAAAGACGTATTCCATGACAGTAAGGCAGCAAGCCTCTCTTGGAATTTTGCATGCTAAAACGAGCCAACACAGTATCAATGTAAGAGCCCTGATATAAGCTTAACATCCTTTTCCTACGATTCCACAGGACTTTGATCCTAAGGATGTAACCAGCATTTCCCAGATCTTTCATTTGAAACTGCTCGGATAACCAACCTTTTATGCCTGACAACACTTCCACATCGTTTTCGAATAGGAGAATGTCATCTACATAAAGTGCAAGAAAAACCACGCTTCCTTTGACACATAAACGGTACACACAACTCTCGTTTTTGCACTGTGAAAATCCATAGGATTTGATCACATCGTCAAAACGTTTGTTCCATGACCTTGAAGCTTGTTTAAGTCCATATAGTGACTTCTTAAGCTTCCAGACAAGATGCTCTTGATCATTCTGCACATACCCTTCTGGCTGTTACATGTAGATGTCACGACCTTCTTCAAGGTACCCGTTCAAGAACGCGGTTTTGACATCCATTTGCCAGATCTCAAGATCCATATATGCTGCTATGGACAGAAGTATTCGAATGGATTTTAACATTGCAACAGGTGAGAAGGTTTCATCATAGTCAATACCTTCCTTCTGACTATAACCTTTCGCCACCAACCTGGCCTTAAATGTCGTTATGTTACCATTAGAATCCTTCTTTCTCTTGTATACCCACTTGCTACCTGATAACTGCAGTAAAGCGGTTAAGCAAATAATATTTTTACACCCAAGGGTGGTCGATCCCACAGGGAATGTGCAACGATAAATCCAAAGTACTAGCTATAATTCTTAGAACATAGAAGTTTGAGGAAATAGAAAATTGGGGTTTTGTTTGGAAATTAA
>JAPKLW010000035.1:357047-370947 GCA_026898455.1 Plectranthus barbatus | reverse complement strand
TTGAAGCCTTGTGAGACCTGGGTTCCTTCGAGTTTGCCACTGCACCAACATTGTCACAATATATTGTGATTGCTTTAGGCAAGCTCGGAACAATATCCAGCTCTAGAAGGAAGTTCCGGAACCATACAGCTTCCTTTGAAGCTTCTGAAGCTGCTACATATTCAGCTTCCATGGTAGAGTCCGCGATACATTTCTTTTTCGCACTCCTCCAAGATACAGCTCCTCCTCCCAAGGTAAACACATATCCAGAGGTCGATCTCTTCTCATCTTGATCCGCCTGGAAATCCGAATCCGTGTACCCAACAGGACACAAGTTCTCACACTGATATACAAGACATAAGTCTCGTGTTCTTCTCAGATACTTGAGAATGTGTTTAACCGCATTCCAATGCACCTGACCGGGATTGGATTGATATCTTGCCGCCATGCCAACAGCATAGCAGATATCTGGCCTCGTACAAAGCATAACATACATGAGACTTCCCACTGCCGAAGCATATGGTACTATAGACATCTCATTCTTCTCCTTCTCTGTCACAGGACACTGTGACTTCAAAAGACGAATTCCATGACGATAAGGTAAAAGACCTTTCTTGGAATTTTCCATGCTAAAACGAGCCAACACAATATCAATGTGAGATAAGCTCAACATCCTTTTCCTACGATTACGTAGGACTTTGATCCCAAGGATGTACCCAGCATTACCCAGATCTTTCATTTGAAACTGCTTGGATAACCAACCTTTTATGCCTGATAACACCTCCACATTGTCTCCAAATAAGAGAATGTCATCTACATTAAGTGCAAGAAAAACCACGCTTCCACTAACACATAAACGGTACACACAACTCTCATTTTCGCACTGTGAAAATCCATAGGATTTGATCACATCATCGAAACGTTTGTTCCATGACCTTGAAGCTTGCTTAAGTCCATATAAGGACTTCTTGAGCTTCCAAACAAGATGCTCTTGATCATTCTGCACATATCCTTCTGGCTGTTGCATGTAGATGTCACGACCTTCTTCAAGGTACCCGTTCAAGAACGCGATTTTAACATCCATCTGCCAGATCTCAAGATCCATATGTGTTGCTATGGACAGAAGTATTCGAATGGATTTTAACATTGCAACAGGTGAGAAGGTTTCATCATAGTCAATACCTTCCTTCTGACTCTAACCTTTTGCCACCAACCTGGCCTTAAATGCCGTTATGTTACCATTCGAATCCTTCTTTCTCTTGTATACCCACTTACTGCCTATGGCTCAAAAACCATCTGGAAGTAAGGATTTCTGGTACACATCCATAGCTGTGATCGATTCAATTTCAGAATCCATGGCTTGATGCCATTGATCGGCATCTTTGTCACTCATAGCTTCATCGTATGTCCATGGGTCGGTATCATTTAGTCTGTCTTCAGGGATTAAGTCAGAAGACTCTCCCACGAACATATACCGCTCAGGCTGCCGAGGCAACCTCCCACTACGACAAGGCCCCTTTAATGTGTCTGTGTTAGGTGCATTCAATTGTGATTCACCATCTTGCACAGGCGGCCGTGCAGCTGGTTCTATACCTATTCCAGGTATGCTCAGACTGCCACGGGGTTCTCCTGATGGATTTGAATTGTTCTCTTCAATTTCTTGAAGTAAAATCTCGCTCTTGGGCTTGTGGTTTCTTATGAATTCATCTTCCAGATATCTGCGTTGGTACTCACAACGACTTTCTGGTCATCTGGATCATAAAAGAAACCACCCTTTGTCTGTCTGGGATAGCCCACAAACAGCATTAACTTAGACCTTCCTTCTAATTTGTCAGCTTCCTTATTCAGCACGTATGCTGGACAACCCCACACTCTTAACTTGGACAAAACAGGCTTGTGTCCATACCAGAGTTCAATTGGAGTTTTAGGAACTGATTTAGATGGAACTATGTTAATTAAGTACGCCGCTGTTTCTAGTGCATACCCCCAAAAGGAAATGGGCAGGCTGGCATAACTCATCATTGACCTAACCATTTCTAACAGAGTCCTATTTCTTCTCTCTGCTACACCATTCTTCTGAGGGGTGCCAGCTGCAGTCCACTGGGAGGTAATCCCTTGATCTGCTAGATACTGTAAGAACTCATTGCTGAGGTACTCACCACCACGATCAGATCGTAGTCTCTTTATGGTCTTGTTTAACTTGTTCTCTACCTCAACCTTGAACTCCTTGAATTTATCAAGGCATTCAGACTTATAGTGAAGCAGGTAAACGCGTCCATATCTAGAATAGTCATCTATAAAGGTGACAAAGTATCTATGCCCAGTACGGGCTTGTGTTGACATAGGTCCACACAGATCAAAGTGGATGAGGTCTAACAAGTCACTTGCTCGAGACACTGTTGCCTTGAAAGGCCTGGTCTTCATCTTCCCCTCTATGCAAGATTCACAAACTCTATGTGGGACTACCTGGATTGGGTCCATAATTCCACAATCAACGAGTTTCTTGATTCTTTTAAGATTGACATGACCGAGTCTCAAGTGCCAAAGATATGTTAGATCCTCACTAGAAGAAAATTTTCTTTTCTGTTGGTTAGATAAATTATATGCCTCTTTCACTGTCGGTTTGTTTGAACATGTGATAACATAAAGAGAATCTTTCAGTGACCCATGACAAACAACAACATTATTTCTCATGATAGAAACATCTCTACCAAAAATAACAGAAAATCCATCATCAAAGAGTTTGGAAACTGAAATCAAGTTTCGCCGAAAAGACGGCACAAATAAAACATCTCTTAGTGTTAAAACATTATTCCCAAAACATAAAGTAACATCTCCAATTGCTGCAGTAGAGACTCTAGCAGCATTTCCCATGGAGATGGTAACCTCGCCATCTTCAAGCTCTCTAGTCAGCTCGAACCCCTGCATAGAGTAACAAACATGATCAGTAGCTCCAGTATCCACTATCCAGGAATGGATAGAAACTGATGCTAAACATGTTTCAATGACTAGTGCAGAAGATGACGTACCTTGTCCCTTGGTGACAAACACCGGACAATTTACTTTACAATGACCTTTCCTTTTGCATGCAGAACAGACCTTTCTTTTGTAAACTTTGCCTCCAAATCTTTCTATAGCAACCTCACTAGTCGATTCCTTCATGCTCACATCCTCTACACTTGGAAGTGGAAAGTGATAGTCAAGCACAACAGCAGACAAGGAATCATTGATCCCTTGAGCAGCCTCCAAGAAGCTGATCAACTGATCAAGAGTAAACACCTTGTCTTCGACTATGGAAGTAAAATCATAGAAAGATTCTGGAAGGGAGTCGTATATGATATCAGTGAATAACAGATCATTCATATTTCCACCAAATAAGATATAAAATCTACTGAGGTTATCCATGTGCAGCATAAGCTCCCTTACATTACCATTGTGCCAGCTTACAGTTCACAATTCTCATTATGAACTTGGCACTGGTAGTCTGTCCAAGCCTACCATAAGTCATAATCAGATCTCTCCAAATCTCAACAGCGTCAGTACAATACTGATACTTGAGCTAAAGTTCCTCAATCATGGACGACCTGAGCATAGATAATAATTTATCATTGCTCGTCATCCAATTTTCAAAGGACCTTCTTGAGGAATCTGAGGACTCAACGAAAGGTACATCCGGACGAGGCACAAGTAACACAAACACAGTCTGTGTAGCAAACATACATCGCTCCATGAGCTATTTCCATTCCAGGAAATTCGAACCCTTCAAGGGATTTTGTGCCAAAATACGAATAATAACAGACATATCTGAAAATGAATAAATGAATAAATTAAGAACATACAACAGAACATTTGAAACAAATATGCATAGTAACCTTTAGATAAAACAATACAATTTTTTTCCTCCAATTGCCCAAGCTAATTCACCGCAAGCTACCCGAGTAGACCGTTTACGATGAACGCTCAACCAGATCAAATGATCCTTTAATTTCTTAACACGCTAGGTATCTTAAGCAAAAGAAATTAATATTGGAGATCCCAAGACGATGTTCACTGTTGTTTGCTATAGTATCACTACAGAACTAATGTGCAAGTATACACAGATCACAAGTAATATAGTCTAGTGAGACCAGATATCGTACACAAGGGAGTGGGTTTCTAAATCGTGCACTATGAATTGCTTGCAATAAAAGAGGGTAGTTTTTATCTAAATCCTAGTAAAGCATAAAATGTGTAATAATTATAATTCCAAGAAGGGCTAAAAACAATAGTACTTCCTCACTCCACAAAATGAACATAAGCAATCAATCGGATATCACAAATGTTGGGAAAACACACTCAGGTTATGGAATACAAGGCACCTCAGCTATCCTATATGCTAGAGCTTACGTCTCGCAATACCCTGAACCTTGGAACTTTTTCTAAATCTGCCTAGTGAACTGTCGCCCTACTAGATCTACACCTTCTCACTAGAATGCATATGTCTATGACTTTCATAGTGGTCGGATGATGGCAAAATGAAACTAAGCTCGGTCAAGTTGCACTGGTTCATATGTCTATGAAATCAACACAATCATCTAAGATCCCCTCGGCTTATTTCTCCTTTCGGTTTCCATAAGTGATGGGTTTCTTTCCACTGTCGTGCTCAAGAAACGATTTAAAACAAGATCAAAGATAAGTTCAAGCATGCGAAACTCAATTCTAACATATATTCAAACGAAAGGTACTTTGTTCCATAACCCAAGTGCAAAAGAAATTAGTTCATGCTCGGTATTGAAAAGATGAAAGCCACAAGATCATTCGTCATCTAAACTCAACAAAAAGAAAACTAAATCAAACTATGCGATGATCCCCTGCTGCTTCAATGCCTTCCTCTCCAAGTTAGATCTCTATCTTCCCAGTTATCTCTCTTTCTATTCGCGTGTCTGTGTATCTCTCCTCGTGCTCCTTTCAATCGGATAATATCTCCTCATTTCTTGCATAGCCGTCGGTCTTCTCACCCCCCATGGGATGTTTCCACGTGTTCAGAAGTCACTATTTCACCCTGACAAAAGGTTTAAAACTAACACTTCTAGAAGAAGTGATACCCCCCCAAACTTTGAACAAAACATTGTCCTCAATGTTTAACTAGAACTAAGGCAGGGCAACACTCTAAACTAGGACGTGTTTAGATTCTGGCTAAACGTAAAGCAGGTCAGAACAAAGAAAAGGCTCATGCTCAAGTCTAGGTGCAAAGGGATATTCATTTCATAGCCAAGAAATCTTCTGAAGGCACAAAGAACAAGTAATTGCCTTAATCATTTCTAAGTAGTGTGCTCACACCTAATTCATGTTGACCAAGATTGGACTAAGGGTAGATGGCATTTCACAATCTAAAGTTCAAGTTGTAGTACCAGCTAAGCTCAAGCTCATGTCTAGCATATCAGGTTTATTCAAAACAGTGTTGAATCACAACTTTGAATTTCAGATCATGACACCATGTATAAAGTTAAACATCAAAAGAAAACGAGGATTGACTTTCAGCAATCTCGATCACAACCACACATGCAAAAGGGAGAATGAACAAAATGAAACATCATCGGGCAAAAAGGAGAATAGACTACTAGACTTAAAACATATTATTATAATAACCCAAAAGAACAGTCATGCTTTAACATAGGACAAGCATGAGAGTTCTGACACCTATTCATAAAAACCTAACATCCATACTTAAAAACATAAATAACAAAAGTAAACATAATCTTAAATTGTTTTTTTTTTTTTTTGCAAAATAGAGGCAGAGTTTAGAGGGGACCCTGTTCTTCATGCGGAACCACCAACAACTCTCATCTTCCTTCCAAGACTCCTCCTTCTCATCAGTCGGCTGGTGTGCGCTTTGATCTTCAGCACCACCTTCTTCATCATCCTAAGTCCTTTCAGCAGCTTCACTTGCTTCGCTTTGATTGCGGACAGCTCCTTCTGCAATGCTTTCATCACATCGCCCTCTGCAGCAGGTGTTTCTCCCTGGGCACGAGCTTGAGCTTGAGCATGCCTCTTTGTTAGATAGGGGATGTTGAAGTAGCTTTTGGCAATTCTTCTTGGCTCGTCGGAGTGAAAAGGAACTCCCGCACGCTTACACAGCTCAGAAATCAGCGAAGGACAGAACAGTGGTCCTGCTCTCTTTGAAGCCTGGACAGCAATAGAATCGATGATGAAAGGTGCTATGTCAATGGGCTCTCTTTTCACAATGGCTGCCACCATAAGGATTCTGTCCTGCCCCACCAGAGTGTTGTGGGTTGTTGAGCTAATTCGGTTCCTCAGAAAATGAATCAAAGTGTTAGCCTCAGTTGTGAGGAAGCTGGCCAGTGCAGACAGGTTGTCCTTAGTCTCATCTACCCATCGAGCACCTGGCACTGTCACAACACTTAATGCCTCATCCAACTGTTCCCTTGTTGCTGAATTGAGCAGATCCATGAATGTGTCTGGCTGCGGCGGATGTGTCCCGTAGACTGCATGGACTGTTTTCGGATTCAACACCACCTCCTTCTTTCTGATAATCGCTCTGAGTTCGTAATCCACCCCTGTGGATTGCTCACAATTCGCATAGAATTCTCTGACAAGAGCGATCACTGGTGCTGGCTGCATTACCACAAAAGGTTCCCAACCTTGTTGCTCGACACTGCGGAGAATGGGTTCAGGTAGCTTGGATAGATCTTTAAACCCTCTTTCCAGATTCAACTTCCTACTTGCAAGCTCCAACATCCTAGCTTTGTGTGGTTTCGAAGAGAACTTTGGAATTCGATCAATCTCTTCTGCAGTCAAGTCCACCACCTTAGCCTTACCCCGGTTAACCACTTTCTTCTGCTCCTTGGTAGCAACTTGCTTCACACGCTTTCCTATTTTCTTACTTCGCAGGATTCTCTTGTCATCCTCAAATGTTTCCACCCTCTTTCGCTTTGTAGAAGTTGGAGTTTTCTTTTCTTGTGCAACAGACATCCCACCAGACGCGGGTGCTTGCTTCTCAGATGTAGCAGCATCAGTCTCTTTATCCTCTTCTCCAACTACTGGGCCCTCAGCCCCTTCTTTCTCTTCGGTAGATGACTTGTTCTGGTTTTCTGAACTCTTCTGGACACTCGACTCGCTCTCCATTGCAGGCTCTTCAGACTGGCTTGCATTTGTTCCTTTGGTGCTGGTATCCTCCTTCTCTGACTTCTCAAGACTCTGTTCTGCCTCAGGCTCCTCAGACTGGCCATCAGCACTCTCTTCTTTTTCTTCGGATTATGCATCATCAGACTGTGCATCCTCCTTTTCAGATGACCCATTATTTTGTTGCTGAACTTCTTTAGGTGTCTCTTCAATCTGCCTACCACTTCTCAAGGTCACCACCTTGCACTGCTCATTTCCCCCTCTAGGGTTCTCTGTATTGCTAGGTAAACTCCCTTGTGGTCGATTTCTGATATCATTAGCCAACTGCCCCATTTGCACCTCCAAATTTCTTAAAGATGAAGCTTGGCTTTGTATTAAGGCATCTTGACTTTTCAACCTCACCTCATTCTTAGCCATAAAATCCTTCATCATTTCTTCCATGGATTTCTCTTGCTTCGGAGGTGGAGCCTCTAAGCTCTGCTGTGGATTTCCTTGCTGCTGGTTATGCTGTGGCTGGTTATACTGGTGGTGTTGATTGTAGCCACCTTTGTTAAAGTTATTATGTTGATCCCGTGCTCCAGCATTTTGATTCCCCTATCCAGACCATGATAAATTAGGGTCCAGACCAGGATAAATTAGGATGATTCCTCCATCCTATGTTGTAGGTATTCGAATATGGATTATTGTTTCCGTGGTACTGTTGCTGTCTATTTCCCATGTAACATACAGAAGCGGGATTCGAAGGGCATTCCTCAAATTGATGTCCCTCCCCACAATAGATACAACTCAAAATCCTTGTGTTTTCAATTGGCATAGCAGGTGCCATGTTCTGACTAGTATTCTTCTCAATGTTCTTTACAGCAGCTCCCAATGCTTCCATTTGAGCTGTGAGAGCTTGTATAGGATTGATTTCCAAAAGTCCTGCAACCTTTGGAGTGGTTACAGCAGCTGCTCTAGAAGTAGCCCAGAGGTAATTGTTTGCAGCTATTTTGTCCAAAATCTCACAAGCCTCATTATAAGTTTTATCCAATAGGGCTCCTCCTGCAGTGGCATCAATCATCATCCTGGAGTTCCCAAGCAACCCATTGTAAAACATCTCTATCTGCATACCATAAGGGATTCCATGATTGGGACACCTTCTCAGCAATTCTTTGTACCTTTCCCATGCTTCACTGATTGACTCATCACATTCCTGTTTGAAGGACATAATAGCATTTCTGCACCTTGCATTCCTCGTGGGAGGGAAGTATTTCATCAGAAAAGTTTCTGCTAGCTCATTCCAAGTGGTAACAGATCCAGGTGTCAAATTTGTGAGCCATGTTTTAGCACTGTCCCTCAAGGAGAAGGGAAATAATCGCATCCTCAATGCCTCAGCTGTTACTCCCTGCAGTTTGAAGTTGTCACAGACTTCCAAAAACGATTTCAAATGCAAATGAGGATCTTCTGTGGCTTGTCCACTAAATTGCCCTAAGCTCTGTAACATCTGGAACATCACTGGCTTCAACTCAAAATGCTGTGCTTGTACTTCAGGTCTCACCACCCTAGGATCGAAATCAGTAAATCTTGGTGCCATGAGAGTTCTGATAATCCTATCCTTATCATCAATTTCCCTCCTTGGTTGTTCTTCAGCCATCTTCTTGATATTCTGCTTCCTTCTATTTCTCCTAAAAGTTCTCTCGATTTCTGGATCAAATGGAAATAATTCTTTCACAATCCTTTCACTCATGCACTACTGTTCAACCTGCATTATGAAAATGGTTAGTTTCCAAAACCAGGCAGACCAGTCAATATGGTACTCAAACAATTCAAAAGCATTCAGATTTTAAATTCAACCACTCCCCGGCAACGGCGCCAAAAACTTGTTGTTTGCTAGTATCACTACAGAACTAATGTGCAAGTATACACAGATCACAAGTAATATAGTCTAGTGAGACCAGATATCGTACCCAAGGGAGTGGGTTTCTAAATCGTGCACTATGAATTGCTTGCAATAAAAGAGGGTAGTTTTTATCTAAATCCTAGTAAAGCATAAAATGTGTAATAATTATAATTCCAAGAAGGGCTAAAAACAATAGTACTTCCTCACTCCACAAAATGAACATAAGCAATCAATCGAATATCACAAATGTTGGGAAAACACACTCAGGTTATGGAATACAAGGCACCTCAGCTATCCTATATGCTAGAGCTTACGTCTCGCAATACCCTGAACCTTGGAACTTTTTCTAAATCTGCCTAGTGAACTGTCGCCCTACTAGATCTACACCTTCTCACTAGAATGCATATGTCTATGACTTTCATAGTGGTCGGATGATGGCAAAATAAAACTAAGCTCGGTCAAGTTGCACTGGTTCATATGTCTATGAAATCAACACAGTCATCTAAGATCCCCTCGGCTTATTTCTCCTTTCGGTTTCCATAAGTGATGGGTTTCTTTCCACTGTCGTGCTCAAGAAATGATTTAAAACAAGATCAAAGATAAGTTCAAGCATGCGAAACTTAGTTCTAACATATATTCAAACGAAAGGTACTTTGTTCCATAACCCAAGTGCAAAAGAAATTAGTTCATGCTCGGTATTGAAAAGATGAAAGCCACAAGATCATTCGTCATCTAAACTCAACAAAAAGAAAACTAAATCAAACTATGCGATGATCCCCTGCTGCTTCAATGCCTTCCTCTCCAAGTTAGATCTCTATCTTCCCAGTTATCTCTCTTTCTATTCGCGTGTCTGTGTATCTCTCCTCGTGCTCCTTTCAATCGGATAATATCTCCTCCTTTCTTGCACAACCGTCGGTCTTCTCACCCCCCATGGGATGTGTCCACGTGTTCAGAAGTCACTATTTCACCCAGACAAAAGATCAACTTCCTTTTTCGCCACCTGTCCTTCCAGCAGACAAGATCAACAAAAGTTTCATCTCTGTCTCAAAGTGGTCCCGGAGAGAGAAAGTCTTCAGTCCTCTTGTCCATGCGCTTCCGATGCTAAAGCATAACTCCAAGCAACATGCGGCAGGTGAGCTCCAGCATTCCGAACCTGGTCAAAACTTGTCCAAAACTTGCAAAAATTTATTTATATTTGCAAAATGTAAAGCACTACAACTAATTTGTAACTGAACATAAATAAGCACAAAGGACCTTGATTTCAAAGCATCTTATTCGAAAACAACATCTAAAGTTCAGTAAAAAGGATCAAAAGATACCTCTAAATGAGAGTTATCATTCACCTATCCAGAGCAGGGACATCACAACTGAGTTATACTCCAGGCAATATCTAAGCCAAAGTAACCACAATCCTAACTCCGAATGTAAAAGGACTATATAGCATACGTACTCGACCCATACCGCATGCCCTTTACATTCTTTGTTATCCAATTTAAATTAATCTTAGAGTTGTGAGAGTTGTCTCAATGCAAGCTACCCGAGTAGTCATTGCTTAGAGGCTCCCACTTCTCATCTTAAATTAAATGTTTTATTTTGAAAACCTCATCGCATTGGAACTGGTGAGGGACCCCTAACGTAAGCTACCCGAGTAGTCATTTACGCTTCGAGATGCCCCACTGCCAATGAGAAGTCGTATTTGTGGAGGTCTAATGATCTTGGTTAGAAACGAACCAAAATCTATCTTAGTATTTTAATTCTAAAGGTTTCATGCGCACACATTATTTTATGTTGCCATAATTACGTCAACCCAAAATTCCATCATAAATTAATATGAATCCGGAATTTATAGACATAATTTAAAACATAAAATAAATCACATAAGACATGCTCAAAAATTAAATTGCAACATGCTTATAAAAGTAAATAATTAAAGCAAATAGGCATGCTTTCCTATTATTTACTTGTGCGCACATAATAAATCACATCATACGAGAAATAATTAAATAAACAAATAAAATTTCTCGTGGCCCCTCAGATGCGATTACAACTAAATAAATTAAATCTAACTATTACAAGTTTTAATTTTATTACAGATCTTCAAGTTGGGCTCCCACTCTTTAATCTGAAACTGCAACACTTGGGCTGAATTAGGGTTTCAGAAATACGGACTGCCATCAGGTCAACGGGCCCGTACCAAAACCCTAGCAGCGAAACCCTAGTTTGAAACTAGGTTTCGGCCGCTGCAACACAGCCCACCGCCGCCATCGACATGCAGCCGCCGCCTGCGGCTGGCTCGCACCGGCACGAGCTCGCCGCCGTCCCACCTGCTCGCCGCCATCGTTGCCGGTCGTCCATGCAGCGAGGAAGCCGGCCGAGCAGACGCGAGATGCGCAGGGTGCAGCCCAGCCGCGCACGGCGCAACCCTAGGGTTGCAGCCGCACGCCGCCGTCCCTGCTGCTCGCCGCTGCTCGCCTCCGTCTGCTGCACAGCCCCAACAGTCGGCTGCCGCCTGCGACCTGGCTGAACGCGCACGCGCGCGGAGGAGTTTGGCCCAGCCGCGTACGGCCAAACCCTAGGGTTTGCCGTGCGCCACCGTTCTCCGCCGTGCGCCGCTGCCGTCGACTCACACAATGTTGTGTTCTTCGTTCTTCAATTCTCGTCCTTCTCTCCGAATCCAATTTTACAGATTTGAGAAAAAAAATACAAAGTAGATCTAAATCTATTACAATGATTTTCCCTATCAAATCTAACCACAGATTTTCTCGTGGTGAAAAACAGATCCAAAATAAAACGAGAAGGCCACGAGAATAAAACATACACAACAATTTAAATCCATCCATGAACATACAAATTTAATTAATTAAATTTATCAAGGATAGAGCCTAAGAACTGGAACCTGGCTCTGATACCAATTGTAGGATTCGAGTCTACGGTCAACAACATGAGTTGTTATTTAATTTGCAGGACCGTTCTTAGGATATCAAAAACAAATTCAATTAAATAAACCATGCGTATCCTATGCATGCTCCTACAAAATTAATAGCATAGGATGGATTCAAGAGAATACCTGATCTTCAATCATTTGATCTACAGATCTAGATCGGAGGATGAACGATGAAGAAAAATCTGAAGCGGAATGGAACGATTACTTTGATTGTATTCCTTCAGATTTGATCTTCTGATCTGTTCCCTTTCTCCTTGGAAATCTGGTGACGATTATCTACCAAGTTGAATCAGAAAACCGGAGGATTCGATCAGAAAAATCCTCCCTCTGATGGCCGCCGATCTCTCTCTCTCTAAAGTATACTGTGGTTGTTACATCTGATCTGAGAGAGAAATCCTTTATATAGTGTTAGGGTTTTGAGAAACCCTAACCCTAATTGGGCTTGAACAGTGTGTGGGCCAGACCAGGGATCAAATGCAAATAATAAAGTGGGCCCTCTTTATTAATTAATCCTTCCTTGTTCAACCCAGAACATAATTAATTAATAAGACATTGTTTTAACCTTCACCACGGTAACAATGCTGACTCGCCCCTTTATTACCACGTTATAAGGAACGGGTTGCATTAAACTAACATGATCCACATATTTAAGGTTTTAGACATTCATTAATTAATTTGGTTTATGACAATCAACCACAATTAATTAATATCTTATTTCCTGATTAATACCACTCACTCCTTTTTCTCTTATGCTTGAACAAATCATTCAACCTTAATATCTTATTATTCCTGAGTAGTACCACTCAATCCTTATCACTCGTGCCTGAACTTAATCAGCCTGCAGGACTGTGGCACGATGAATGTTATTGAGCTCCACAGGGAATGTCCCCATCCTATTACTTGGATATGGTTACCTAAAACCAGTCTCAGGCCGTACTACACGAATTTCTGTTACCCAAGATGCGGATATACAAGCACGTTACTTAGGCTCTCCACCATGGCAAGTCAAAGCAACAGTCAACCCGTGCAAACCCCTGAACCTTCGTTAGGGATTGGACTCAATCAACATCGAGATCTTGTATTTGCTAATGTTAGACAGTCGAATACATCTCACTGCGGTCCATCAATATGCCACCCCTACGTACCAGCATGTCAAGTAACCAAGACAAACTACTTATTCCGACTATGCCGCAACCATCCGGACAGACGTATCCTCATACGCTGTCTCGGCTGTGATTGGGTTTATGTCTCACTAGGTCAAGTGATCATACTATATTTTGCGATCTACAACACGCCGTATGATTGTCCCTATCGGTGAGACAAGAGGATACCATTGTTACATACATGTAAGATTGTTTAACAGATAAGAGAAATAAACCGTCGTATACACATTATAATAAATGCTTTCAGTATACAAAACCCATCAATCTCCCACTTATACTCAAAGCATAACTAAGCTATTACAGAGTATACAGTCTGTCTTGCTTGCTATCTCTTTAACCACTGTCAGTGGTCGGCATCCACCTCAGACCCAGCTCACGAATATTCCTTTCGTAAACTTTCTGCAGCAAGCTCTTTGTAAATGGATCAGCAAGGTTGTCCTTAGTGTCAATCATCTTGATCAGCAAAGCGTCGATCGACGGAAAGAAAATGACTTCGTCGATCGACGCTAACTAGCGTCGATCGACGGGTAATGCGAAAATGCGAGAAAATAATTTCAGAAAGTATGAAAATTACAGCCTAAATCTGTATTTCAATCACAGACTTAATAGTAAGATTAATTCTGTTCACTCCCCGGCAACGGTGCCAATTTGATCACTGTAATTTCTACAGATTAATTATAGAAATAGTGGCAAATAAATTTGTAAACCCTAAGGTTATCGATCCAGGGGAATGAAACAACGAAAAATCCATAAGTACTAAGTCAGGCGTTCTTGAAAATACTGGTTAGGAAAATCAGATAAAAAGTTTTGGTT
>JAPKLW010000035.1:346224-357037 GCA_026898455.1 Plectranthus barbatus | reverse complement strand
ACGCAGCATCCCCGTCGATCGACGTGGAAATATTGACTCAGCCCTTCTTGCGCGGTCTCACGGTTTTGGCCATAACTTCCTCATCCGAACTCCGATTGACCCGATTCCAGTTGCGTTGGAGAGCTAACTCAAAGCATCATCAATTGCCATATGCCAATAGCCCGAATTCCTCTTGTGGAAAAACTCTTCACTGCTACTCTTACACGTCACTACTTTCGGAACGGTTTTCTTGTGAGTTTAGGCCTAAAAAACCTGCATAAACATCAAAACACACCTAAAACCACCTAATATTGACATCATGCATAAAATATATATATAAACTCAATAAAACTACATAAAATAATATAAAAATAATATAGATAAGTGAGTGAACTAATGAGCTTATCAATAAACTAGGCAGTAATTCCTAGTTTTCTTCAAATACTTGAAGATGTGCTTTACCGCAGTCCAATGCGCCTGTCCAGGGTTAGACTGATATCTTGCTACCATGCCAACGGCATAACATATATCTGCCCTGGTACACAACATCGCATACATGAGGCTACCCACCGCCGAAGCGTATGATACAAGACTCATCTCATCTTTCTCCCGCTGTGTCAGAGTACACTGCCCACTAGAAAGATGAACGCCATGTCTGAAAGGTAGCAAGCCTTTCTTGGCGAGTTGCATGCTGAACCGGGCTATCACAGTAGCCACATAGGATGCCTGGGATAAGCTCAACATCCTTCTCTTACGATCTCGTAAGACCTTAATTCCAAGAATGTAGTCATCTTCTCCCAGATCCTTCATTTGGAACTGTTCGGATAACCAAACCTTGATTTCGGACATCACTCCCTCGTTGTTTCCAAATAGGAGTATGTCATTTATAAGCTCATTATGTTACTCGCTTATCTATATTATTTTCTACTTTTTTATGTAGTTTTATTGAGTTTATATATATATATTCTATGCATGAGTCTATATTAGGTGGTATTATGCGTGTCTTGGTGTTTTTGCAGGTTTTAGGCCTAAATTCACGAGAAAACCGTTCCGAAAGCAGTGACATTTAAGAGTAGCAGTGAAGAGTTCCTCCACACAAGGGATTCGGGCTATTGGCGCATGAGAATGGATGAAGCTTTGAGTTAGCTCTCCAACGCAACTAGAATCGGGTCAATCAGAGTTCGGGAGAGGAAGTTATGGCCAAAACCGTGAGACCGCGTAGAAGGGGCGAGAGACCACATCGATCGACGTGAATCCCCATCGATCGATGCCGAAGAGAGAGCCACGTCAATCAACGCCAATCCACATCGATCGATGCCGAAGAGAGAGCCACGTCGATCGACGCGAGTCTACTGGTGCGAGAATTTGATGAAAATCGGATTTATTCATATCTTTAGCCCTAGATTTGATAGGATACCCATCCACCCCTATAAATACCTAGTAAAATTCGACTTTTTCAGTATGCATCATCATATTTTTCAGTTTTTAGAGTTTTGAGAGTTGGGAAACACAAAACCCTTTTATTTTCTTGTAAGTTCTTTACTTTTATGCAATTTAATATATTTTCTTTTGGATTTCTATCTGCGATGAGTGGCTAGAAACCCTAGCGGATTCTAGGGTTTGATATTATTATGGATGCATGTTAAGATTAATTAATTAGGTTCATGATTCCTGTGTTTATTTTATAATTCTAATTTAATTCAAGGACTGAGAGGTGACGATTAATTTAGATGTCTAGCTATTGATAGAAGGACCGAGAGGTGAATATTGATAGTGGGATTAGGAATGCATGATATGCTCTATACTGTCCAATGAGATGTATTAGACTGTAGGGATTGAACTGATTTGCTTATCAGATTGACTAATTTTGTGTTCTTGAGACCGAGTGGAGATAGTCACTAATTAGTAATCTAGGTTATATTTGCCTAACCAAGGAAATATAGCATTATTGCAGTATTCCACCTGTTAAATCAATTGGTTCTACATGTCATCCATAATAATAATTCTTCCCTAGAATCTGTGTTCCTTTAAATTTGCTTTCAAAACCTCTTTAGTTTTTAGCATTGTCATCTTTATTTTCCAAATAAAACCCTGATTTTGGATCACTCAAACAATGAATCTTAGGATCATAATTAGTACAAAGGATTGTTTCGTTATACAATTCCCCTGGAGTCGATAACCTTAGGGTTCCTTATAAATTTATTTGCCACTATTGCTATAATTTATCTGTAGATTTTACAATGATCAAATTGGCGCCGTTGCCGGGGAATTGTTAGATTTTATCTTGTTACTAGTTCGTCCTAGAATTTAATAGATTGAGTTTTATTTTTCTGTACGTGTGCGTGTGTGAGTTTTTGTGTCTGCGTCGCGTGTCGATCGACGCCCACCTTGCATCGATCGACATCAATCATTTTGCTGCATCAATCGACGTACACTGTGCGTCAATCGATGCCGACTACTCTCTTGCATCGATCGATGTGACAGCCACGTCGATCGACGCCGAACTGATATATACCTATTTTCCGTGCAGGTGCATGAACACGCGAGCCAAAGGAAAAACACTCGAGGCCTTTGTCCCTGAAATTGAAGCAACCTGCAGGAAAATCAAGAAGAAAGGAAAAGAAAAACAACGAGAGATGGCTGAGAATCCTGAAGCACCTCAGCAAAATATGACTCCCGAGGAGCAGAGGAAATTTGTGAATGAAGTACAACAGCTGAGAGCACAACTACAAGCAGCCCAGGCAGAGCAAGCTGCAAGACTAGAAGAGTTGAACAACAGGCATATTGTGGTTCCGCAAAGGTCCATCTTGGATCGATTTCTTCCACAGCAAGCGGAGGCCGGATTCAGAGTTGGCATCGATGCCAACAACTATGAGCTACTGATATGTGTGTAAAATGACCTAATTTTCGATGTGTGAGCGTGCATGTTTGCGGCCATTTTACTCTCATATCATATATTTTTGTTGTTCTTATGTTGTGTTTTCGTGTTTTTGTGTTTTGAATGTTGTAGGATAGGTTTTGAGCATAAACTAGAATTTTTTGTGGAGTTTTGGAGGAAAATCGCACGAGTTTGGAGTTTGGAGGCGTCGACCAGCTGAGCGGAGCAGGACCGGCTGAGCCAAGCTGGACAGAGAGCTCGACCGGCCGAGCCAAGCAGGACCAGCCGAGCCAAGCTGGACAGAGGCGTCGACCGGCCGAGCTGAGTCTGCTAGACCGAGCTTTGCCAACAGAGAGATGGCTCGGTCGAGCCAAATCCGACCGGGCAAGCCAGACCGAGATTTCTAGCAATTTGGTGGTTTCCAGCTTCGACCGGGCGAGCCATACTTCGACCGGGCGATCCGAGGCCATGTTTGCTCGTCTATAAAAGGGGGAAATTCAGTTATTTGGAGGACTTTTGCCATTTTTACATTAGATCTAGTTAGGAGTTCCCCTATATTCCAACTTCCATCACGATTCCATCCCAATCGTAGAGTATCAAGGAGCTAATTCAACAATCCTTGGAGGAGAATTGTAGATCCAAGGGGGTAGATCAAGACCTAACAAATCCAATTGGGGAAGATTTCACTTTCTACTTATCAATTGTAATGGATGTATTTGATTTCAACTTTGTATTGTTACA
This sequence comes from Plectranthus barbatus, assembly GCA_026898455.1. Taxonomy (NCBI): domain Eukaryota; kingdom Viridiplantae; phylum Streptophyta; class Magnoliopsida; order Lamiales; family Lamiaceae; genus Plectranthus; species Plectranthus barbatus. The sequence continues at coordinate 353,439 of JAPKLW010000035.1, read as the reverse complement.
ATTGAGAGGTATGTTGCTCTAATTCAATTTGGATGTTGATTTGAACAAGGATGCATGAAAATTAAGTTTGATAATTGTTTGTTTACTTTCCTTTGAGAGCTTGAATTGCACTAGAACTTGTTCCTTACCTCTTAGGTGTAGGTAATAGCCAACTTAGGAGGTAGTTGACGTGAACGCTGCAGCCAACACGCGGGCGGAATCGTCGTGAATAGTGTAGAATCATACGATTTTAGTTCCAATCCCTGTGCGGTGCTAGGTCGTAGGGCAATAATTGACGTTCTATTTGGAGTGGTCTAGGGCTTAATAACGTAGCTGTTTGCGAGTCTTAGCATCATCAACCGTTAGCTTGCCGTGACAAGGGGTTAACGAGTGTAGGGTCGATTGCTCAATCTCCTAGGGATTAAAATGTGTTTACATCAATGATTAACCTAATTGTATTACATCTACGTTTATTTGAACATCCTATCTACCTCATTTGAGTATTTGTTTGTTTTGGTTTACCAAAGTGTGGAGAGAATTGATTTGATTGATTGAGATTGAATGTTGATTGTTGGTTTAATTCATTGTTTGTTATATGTTGTTAGCATAGGTTTAAATTGAATGCCTAGATTGATAGAAATCATTCAACGATTTTATCTTACCTAGCTATTAGACTTTGCTATAGAATCCCGGTAATCTAGCGGGCGAAGGGAAGAAGGTCCTGGATTTGACAAATTTTATTCTTGTGTAGCTAGGAGTTTAATTTTGATTGAAGTTTTAGTCACATCAGCTACGCACAGGCCTTATTCAGATGGTGCAGCAATATCAGTTTGCGGGGAGAGCTGTAGAAGATCTATATACCCACCTCAACCTATTCATTGAGGTGTGTAACACTGTGAAGAAGAATGGAGTAACCCAAGATGTAATCAGAATGAGACTGTTCTCGTTCTCACTCAGAGACGAAACACGATCTTGGTTTGCTGGACTGGATAAGAGTCAAATCGGGAGATGGGAGGAGCTTCGAGCAGGGTTCCTTACCAACTACTTCCCACCGAGCCTGCTGCTAAAGAGGAAAGCTGCTATTACTACTTTTAAGCAGATGCATGATGGGTCACTCTACGAGGCCTGAAAGAGATACAAAGAGCTTTTACAACTTTGTCCTGGACATGGCATCGATTTGGAGATGCAAGTGTGCCATTTCTATGAGGGTTTGAATCCTCACATGAAGGAGTTGTTCGATGCATCTGCTGGTGGGATACTGATGAAGAAGAGTGGTGCAGAGAGCATGAGGTTGCTGGCAAACATGGCGCTGAATAGCCACTAATGGCCAACTGAGAGACAGATTCCGGTCAAAGCTGTGGAAGCCAAGCCAGAAATTGATGTGGTTGCTAAGGTGAAAAAGCTCTGGGAGGTGATTGAAAAATTGGGCAAAACATAAGTTGCAGTTGTTGCAGAGCCAAGCATGGCTAATGTTCCAGTGGAGGCCGACTACATCAACCGGGGTGCAAGCAGTTTGTCTGGAACTGCCGGGATGGAGGTGAACTACATTGGCGGTGGTTATCACAATAACTATCGAGGCAATCAAGGGTATCATTACAACCATGGGCGATCTCACCCTGGTTTTTCTTATGGTAACCCTTCTGCTGCAGAACACCCTCCGCCTGGTTTTGATGTAGGTACTGGAGGAGAGATCGTGGAAAGGAAGAAATTCGTGCTGGAGGAGACGCTCGAGAAATTCATCAAGAGCTCGGATAACCAGTTTGGGAAAGTAGAAACCGAGGTGAAGGGGATGGCCAACCACATGCAGCTGATGACGAAACATCTTCAGGATTTGGACACCCAACTGAGCCAAATTGCCACTACTCTCAGCAATCAGCATAAGCCGGGACAGTTTCCAAGCACGATAAAGGTGAACCCCGCAAAGGAAAAGCCAGTTAATGCAATTACTCTGAGGTCTGGGACGAGCTACAAGGGTCCCAAGACAGCTGTGAACAATTCTAGAGGCAAAAAGGAGCAAAATAGCACAGGATAGGGATCCACGTCGATCGACGCAACACCTGCGCCGATCGACGCAGAAGAAAGAGCCACGTCGATCGATGCCACCCTGCGTCGATCGACGTCGAAGTCCATTCCAGGCGAAAAGCAGAAGCTGTCTGAAGATCGACCCCTCCTATGCCATTCCCACAGCGGTTCGCGAAGCAGAAAGAGGATGAGAAGTTCTCCAGATTTGTGGAGAATCTGAAGAAGGTCAGCATCAACATCCCGCTGATTGAAGCACTGAAGGAGATTCCGGGGTACATGAAGTACCTCCGGAAATTGATGAGTGAAAAGAATCAATTCGTGGAGAACGAGACGGTGAAGATCCACGAGCAGTGCAGCCTGCTACTTCCAAAGCAGGTGCCCATTAAGAGAAGCGATCCTGGATGCTTCTCTATTCCGGTTGAGATTGGGGGACACACGTTCGAGAGAGTACTATGTGATACTGGGTCCAGTATCAACCTGATGCCGTACTCCATCTACAAGCGTCTCAACATCGGAGAGATGAGGCCCACGATGATCACCCTGCAGATGGCAGACCGGTCTGTGTCCCGCCCGAAAGGTATACTAGAGGATGTGCTCATTCGCGTGGGCCATCTCATTTTTCCTGCAGATTTTGTGGTGCACGAGATGAAGGAGGATGAGAACATGCCCATGATCTTGGGGCGTGTGTTTCTCGACACTAGCACCGCTCTCATTGACTGTCGAGGCGGTGAGATCACATTCCGAGCAAACAATGAGAAGATCACCTTTGTGATCGACAAGAGCAAGAAGAAAGAGGAGTGCAATCAAATCTCCACTACTGAAGAAGGTGATGAATCTGAAGAGGATGAAGCAGCTACCATTGAGTGGGAGAGAGGAAACGAAAGGGTAAAAGTGTCAACTACGCCACCTTTTTCTGCGATCACCACCATTGTCAAAGACCGGAAGGTTTACATGGTGGATGCCAAAGGCCGGCGAGTCTGGACCCCGACCTCCCTGGCGGTGATTTGAGGTATCGTCAAGCTGCAACGTTAAATCAAGCACTTGTTGGGAGGTAACCCAACCTCTTACGTGTTTTCTTTTCAATTTTCATTTTTTTATTTATTTATTTCGAATTTCTATTATTTTTGCGTTAACAGTTATTTTGCAGTTTAATTTAAAAAAATGAAGTACAGCTCTGCATCGATCGACGTAGCCTGGCATCGATCGACGCCGAGCAGCCAACTGACGAGATACACTTGATCCGAGGAGAGGGTCGCAAGAAGGTTTCATGGCGTCGATCGACGCGGAGTGCCAACAACAACTATTTCACATCGTGCGATGTTCGAAGACTCTTGGGGGAGAAAAAAGTTGATGTCTGAGATCAACTACCAGGTATCGTTCCCTCTTTTGTCTAATTTTCAAACTTATTCCACTCTTCGAGTTGGAAATAAGTTTGGGGGGATGTGGACAAGAGATGGAACTTCTATATTTTATTTATTCTACTTTCCGCCTTAATTTTTTTAAATTTTATTCTATTTTGTGGGGAAAAAATTTGAGTTTTGAAATAACCCGAATGAGATTGTGAGATTAGAATCGGTTGAGGGTTGAGTTTGAATTGATTGTGATTGTGGTTAGATGCTTATGAATGTAGAATACCGCATGATAGGATCGATTTGACACTTATGCTTGCATGATGATTGAGCTGATTTGAAATTGACTGTGGAAGAGAATTTTAAACCCTTGTGTGAGATTTTGAGCCGTAATTCGTTTGATGTGAGATTCACATGTGTGTTTTGATTTCTCTAGAACTTGCCAATTTTCTGTGTTGAGACTGCATAGTGTGCACAAGTTTAGAAGATGATCTTAGGCCATCTTTGTTAACCCAATATCCTAAACACTATCCCTTCACATTAAATTTTCCCTAGTTAGCCACTTATAGCCTATACAAAAAATTTTCTTTCCTTGTCTATGAGATTAAGAAGAAGTATTGGTTTCGCTCATGTCTTGAGTTGTGGTATATGGGGTGGAATGATTGTGAGATGGAGATAAGAAAATATAAATTAGTGGTGAAAGATGTATGAAAAAGAAGCTCAAAGAAATAATTAGAATTCTCATAAGCTCTCTGAAAAGATAAGAATACAAAAATTATGTAAAGAGCATAAGAGATTCAAAATGAGCTAGAGAAAAAAAAGTTGTGTATTTGTTGATATATTTAAGGAGATGAGGTGGATGATGATTGAGAGTGGTTTTAGTTTGTTGAGTTGGCCACTTAATGGATTCTAGTCACTTGACCATATTTCCCTACCTTATCAGAAAAAGCCTACATTACAACCCTATGAAAGTCCTTTTTGATTCTAGATTTGTGTGCACATTCTAGCAGTGGAGATATTAGAAAATTGCAAGCCTATGGTAGAAATTTCTTCATACATGTTGTTGAGTGCTTTCATTTATACCTTAAAACACTTGAGAGTTGAGCGATACACTTCCCGTGAGTTCTTCCACAGTTGATGAATTTTCTGTCTCTTTCAAATTGCTTGAGTGTAGTAGATTTTTGATTCTTGAATGTGATGAATCATGTGAGGCATTGCACTTTAACCGCATGATCTTTTGATTTCTTTCTTGCCTATTGATTGAGGACAATCAAACGTTCAAGTTTGGGAGGTTTGATAAGCTCATTATTTTACTCGCTTATCTATATTATTTTCTACTATTTTATGTAGTTTATTGAGTTTATATATATATTCTATGCATGAGTCTATATTAGGTGGTATTATGCGCGTCTTGGTGTTTTTGCAGGTCTTAGGCCTAAGTTCACGAGAAAACCGTTCCGAAAGCTGTGACGTGTAAGAGTAGCAGTGAAGAGTTCCTCCACACAAGCGATTCGGTCTATTGGCGCATGGAAATGGATGAAGCTTTGAGTCATCTCTCCAACGCAACTGGAATCGGGTCAATCGGAGTTCGGGAGAGAAAGTTATGGCCAAAACCGTGAGACCGCGCAGAAGGGGCGAGAGACCACATCGATCGATGTGAATCCCCATTGATCGATGCCGAAGAGAGAGCCACGTCGATTGATGCCAATCCACATCGATCGACGCGAGTTTGCTGGCGTAGGAATTTGATGAAAATCGGATTTATTCATATCTTTAGTCCTAGATTTGATAGGATACACATCCACCCATATAAATACCTAGTAAAATTTGACTTTTTCAGTATGCATCATCATATTTTTCAGTTTTTAGAGTTTTGAGAGTTGGGAAACACGAAACCCTTTTATTTTCTTGTAAGTTCTTTACTTTTATGCAATTTAATATGTTTTCTTTTGGATTTCTATATGTGATGAGTGGCTAGAAACCCGAGCGGGTTCTAGGGTTTGATATTATTATGGATGCATGTTAGGATTAATTAATTAGGTTGATGATTCCAGTGTTTATTTTATAATTCTAATTTAATTCAAGGACCGAGAGGTGATGATTAATTTAGATGTCTAGCTATTGATAGAATGACCGAGAGGTGAATATTGATAGTGGGATTAGGAATGCATGATACACTCTATACTGTCCAGTGAGATGTATTAGACTGTAGGGATTGAACTGATTTGCTTATCAGATTGACTAATTTGGTGTTCTTGAGACCGAGCGGAGATAGTCACTAATTAGTAATCTAGGTTATATTTGCCCAACCAAGGAAATATAACATTATTGCAGTATTCCACCTGTTAAATTAATTGGTTCTACATGTCATCCATAATAAGAATTCTTCCTTAGAATCTGTGTTCCTTTAATTTGCTTTCAAAACCTCTTTAATTTTTAGCATTGTCATCTTTATTTTCCAAATAAAACCCAGATTTTGAATCACTCAAACAATGAATCTTAGGATCATAATTAGTACATAGGATAGTTTCGTTATACAATTCCCTTGGATTCGATAACCTTAGGGTTCCTTATAAATTTATTTGCCACTATTGCTATAATTAATCTGTAGATTTTACAGTGATCAGTCATCAACGTAAAGTGCAAGGAAAACCACGCTCCAACTGACATAAAGTCGGTAAACACAAATTTCATTTTCCAACTGTGCAAATTCATAGGATTTAATCACAGTGTTGAAACGTAAGTTCCACGACCTTGAAGCTTGTTTAAGTCCATACAAGGACTTTCTAAGCTTCCAGACAAGATGCTCTTTGCCCTTGCGTATGTAACCCTCGGGTTGCTGCATATAGATGTCCCTACCTTCTTCAAGGTAACCGTTTAGAAAAGCAGTTTTGACATCCATCTGCCATATCTCGAGGTCTATATGCACAACTATGGCAAGGAGTATCATGATCGATTTGAGCATGGCTACGGGTGAAAAGGTTTCGTCATAGTCAATGCCCTCTTTCTGACTATAACCCTTTGTCACCAGCCTGGCTTTAAAAGCTGTGATCTTTCCATCCGCCCCTTTCTTTCTCTTGTATACCCATTTGCACCCTATGGCCCTAAAGCCATCCGGCAAATCAGTTTTCTGGTATACATCCTTAGCAGTTATGGATTCAATTTTGGAATCCATGGCGACACGCCATTTGGCAACATCCTTGTCCTGCACTGCCTCTTCGTAAGTCAGTGGGTCAGAGTCCTCATGTCTGTCTTCCGGGCTCATGTCCGAAGACTCACCCACGAACATGTACCTTTTCGGCTGGAAAATAACTCTCCCACTACGACGAGGCATCGGTGCCGTGTCAGAAGTAGGTGCAGTAACTTGTGGTTCTGCACCTTGCACTGAAGAACGTGTCTGTGGTGCTGAACCTCTCACAGGTGCACCCACATCTACACGTTCCCCTTCCCTTGGAATTGCATTCTCGTTTTCAATTTCTTGAAGAACGATATCACTCCTCGACTTGTGATTACTCACATACTCGTCCTCCAAGAATCTAGCGTTGGTGCTAACAACGACTTTCTTACTCTCAGGACAGTAAAAGTAACCACCTTTCATTTGCCTGGGATATCCTATGAGCAACATTATTTTTGGCCTGCTTTCTAACTTATCAGGTTCCTTCGACAGTATGTGTGCCAGACAGCCCCATACTCTAAACTTGCACAAACTTAGTTTGCGACCAAGGAAGAGCTCAGAAGGCGTCTTAGGAACTGATTTAGAAGGCACCACATTTAGCACGTATGTAGGTCCCGGTTTTTCAGAGTATAAAACGTTACGCAGCGGAAATAATGTTAACTGTTTTCTTGCACGCTACTTACACACAGT